>BMAW01093686.1:238075-262344 GCA_019974015.1 Nephila pilipes
ATGACATTTCATAAAAGAATATATGTTGAATAATTAAGTTCACAAATATGAAATTGTTTTAAAAAAATTAAAAGATTTAAAATAACGTTCTTAGGCAATTAACATCTCACTTCCATAATCAAACATTTCAAAACTCTTTATTTATTTTGATATTTGACTGCAGAACTGGATATCTAGGGGGAGAGAAATTTAATAAGAACGTTAATCATTCGTGTCAGTAAAAGAACAAAAGTCTACTTTAAAATGTTAAGTAACGAAATAAAATACTTTTTTCAGAACTTCAGCGTCAGATAAGAGTTATACATTACAACCGGTAATAAATCTGTATATTTAAAACAGAACATGTAGGTGTGTCAAAAGTTTAAAACGAAACAGGTAATCCATCACATGGTTGTCATAGTAGCACTTAAAAATGCTGAAAACAATAATTTAGATTTTAGAATATTGGATAAATAAAAATGTTCCGTTACTCAATCCATTTTTAACCTTGATGTCCGGTAGCCTAAAAGTAGTAAACACTATACGTAAATAAAATTATTTTATAATTTGTATAGAGAGAAATCCATTGTGATCAAGTTTTATTTAAATGGATTTCATAAAAAAAGCAGAATGATTATCGTCTATAAAATAAACATGCAAGTGTTATTTAATTGAAAAGTCATCGTTAAAAAATGTAAACTATATCTAAAATATAAAATATGAAAGAATATAGATTCTTATTCATTTATAAAGATGGCTAATTTCAGTAAACCACTCTTTTTTCTCTCTCTCGATTTCTATAAATTCATTTAAGGATATTAATTGTCTATTTGAGTTAAATATTTTATCAAATTCTGATGGTACATGTCATTTATATATATTTAGATCAAATATGAAAAGAAATTAGTATTATTTTTCAATTTTTATTTACCTTTACCAATTTTCTGTGACATTTTCTATGACAATCTAGTGTTTCTTTATTTTGTACTCTAAATAGAATAAGCATGAAAAATTTTTTCTTGCTTAATGATTTATATATATAATGATACCGCATATAAACTAATTTAAACTCATAATTTTTCCATTCTCTAATTCAAAAGCAAGAATTATTTCTATTTCCCTGATCCAATTCTCAAATTCATCTTTTCATTTATTTGAGATGATGCACTCATAAAATCGTGTTGAATCATTTTCCTATAGTCGTAAACTGTCTGAAATAATTCTAGACTGGATTGCGTCAAGGGAAATTTCAAAACCCCTTTTTATCTTGTACACACGTAAGTCTACGCCTTTCCTTAGGTGTCCTTAACATATAAAATTGACTGAAAAGAGAAATTCACTATCTTGCTCTTCTGCTCTTGTTCGTTATAAACTAGGAGGCTCAGTTGATTTACTAATGTATACCTGTTGCCCTCTCTCTCAGAGAAATAAATAAATAATCTTATTATGAAAAAATGGATGTTCATTTCAAACCATACATTCGATGGTTAGAAGATGTATATAACAAATTTGTACAAGTTTTGTAAAATTGTAACAATTGTATTGTATTGTAACAAATTTTACAATTCTAACACACAAACACAATAATTATATTTTATTATTCTACTGTAATAGAAAATATGTCATTAGGAGAAAACAGCTACATGAAAATAAAATTATTAATATTTTACAATATTAATTCCTTGCTTTTTATCGCTTCATTAACATGGCATGAATGTATTTATAATCAGGAAGTTTCTTATTACACATGCTAGGATTTTCATAAATTGCGAGCATGAATTGTATAAGATATATTAATAATTCAGTTGCATAAAAGTTACTATATATCTAATATTCGAGCATTTTGAAGATGTATTGTAAATCATACAAATATGCTCATTATTTGATGATGTAATAATTAAAAATAAATATCAACCCCAATGAAATAATGTTTGGTATACATATACACTCTATAACAAAAAAACAACAACAAAGAAGAGTTGTCCGATGAACACAAAAATTGGCGGATCGGAAAGTTATTGTACAGAATAGAAAATTATTAAAATCAGAAAAACTGAATGATTTTCAGAATTATCTATAGTTAAAAATGCAGTCATATCAGTGGTTGACCTCCTCTGTCTGATGCAAGCTGCCACACGACGTGGCATCAAAGTGATAAAGCCTCAAAGATCTCCTGCGGATCTTTGCCAAATTCATTCCAATTGTCGGCGAGGTCATCAACACATCTGGCAGATGCAGTCGCCTTCCTGATCATATCCCAGACATGTCGATTGAGACAGATCTGCATGACAAGAGAAGTGTTTGTACAGCTGTAAGATAGTTCATAGCAACACGTGCCATATGTGGTCTGGAAATTATCTTTGAAAATAAACAGTTCAGGGTATTAAAAAGGAACGGTAGCAAACAGGTGTCATAAACAAAGTGTGCATGAAGTACTCTAAAAGACGACCAAAAGGGGCCCTGGCTATTATGCGACTTGGGACTGCAGGATAGTGAAAGTAAGATCGGCACTGCCCTGGCGCTCCAGACATCAAAACGGTAACGGTACCGAACAGGTCTCATAATGTCGTCGACGAACCGCTGTGCTGATGTGCCTCTAATGATGACACAAAGGGGTCCAGCTTATCAAGAGAAATGGCACCCCAAGACCTTTTTACTCCTGGCTGATGGGCCTGTGGCGTGCAAGTGAAAGCAGGATTTGCATGCTCCCGGGCGTCTCCAAACACGCTTTGATGTATCGTGACACATATTGGCAGCGGTTTCGTCACTCAAACACTCTACGTCCCCAGTCAAGCATCTACTTCCAACCCTTGACACGCCAAGCACCCTATCTGGCACGATAGTGTGCAAGGAGGTGGGTCAGGTGGCGTAATTGCTCAACGAGCGCTAGATTTCATCACCCTGACACTAGCATAGGACGCCTGCAGGCAGCCGAGGGGGATAGCGAACACGCTGACAGCTGACCATGGCTCCGATCTACTCGTTGCTAGTCGATACCTTATAGCTAACATCTGTTCATTGTAATTCACCATCATCCTAGGTCATCTTCTATGATCCTGGCCAGTTTTTATCATTATTTATCTAGTTTATCTGTTATTCATTTGATTTTTCTGAAATCCAGCCTCTTTGAATCCAATGATACGACCTCTTCCAAACTCTTGATGTTGCTCGTAATGAACTCGACTGCTGCGAGGCATTTTCAAACGTTGAAAGGTATCTAAATCACAATGCAACAGAAATTCTGAATTCAGGATTGAGAAAGCTTCTTATATACAATGCTGATGCAGTCTATGTACTATAGCTCCCGCTATTCCTTCATTGGACACCAAATTTTAATCTTTTGCATGTGTGGTCCAAAATATTTTTGCATACGAAATTTCATTACAATCGAGCAACTCTTTCTTGGTGCTTCGTTTCTTATAGAGTATATGTGTGGGGGGTTGCCTGCCTTTGTGTGTATAAATTTATAATTATTTTCTTATCCTGCCAATATACCACTCAACCTAACTCAACCTAATTTATGCTTTTTAATCATACATATCAGGTACGAGTAGTTTAAAAATCCATACGGCCCTTCCTGTTAGAGTTTTATTAGTTATACCGCAGAGGAAATTTGACTATAATTTCAATCGGCTTATTCTAGATATCTGATAGGAAAGACTATAACGGTAAAAATTCTGCAACGCAATTTTAAAAATATATATAATTAAAAATAATTTAACTGAGAAAAA
This sequence comes from Nephila pilipes, assembly GCA_019974015.1. Lineage (NCBI taxonomy): Eukaryota > Metazoa > Arthropoda > Arachnida > Araneae > Nephilidae > Nephila > Nephila pilipes. The sequence goes on from BMAW01093686.1 coordinate 241,786, forward strand.
TAGATCGAAAATGTTGCACAGCTATTTAGAAACATATATATATTCGTTATTGAAATAGTGTGATAAGAAACAAACATATAAGTACATAAGAATTTTTTAAATATGTGCATGTCATAAAAGAATTATTCCAAGAACAGATTTTAATTAATAAAGACAAAATTATTCGTTTGCAATTCCTTTCTATCAATAAATTAGACTTACATCTCATTTTATACTTATAAATAATTCGATATAAAAACCAACGTTTTTAAAAATAACGTTTTTATGTGGTAGCAAAATAAAGAAAATTATTGAAATATTAGTTAAAACTGTTAGTTATTTTTAACTTTAAAATTTACTTAAAAAGAGACATTTGTGAGCATATTAAGAAATTCATAATACTCATAAAATCAAAACATGCATTTGAAAGTTTGTAAGTCATTTTATTAAAAAAAATGGGAACCAGAATTCAGAAAAGGTTTACCCTTGGCGACAAGAATTATTTGGCAGTATTTTGCCAAATGTGGCTACCCTGTTCAGTTTCACTGATTTAACGCTCAGCCAAAAAAAAAAAAAAAAAAAAAAAAAAAAAAAAAAAAAAACACCGCTGTTTGCGCCAATTTTGAAATCGCGCGTTTAGCTAAACTGCATTATTAAAGAAAATATGAGTTAAAAACTGGTCGCAAACGTCTAAATATTGTGAAAGTTAGGCGAGTACGAACGATTCTCAAAATTGAGTTTTAGCTTGATGGGAAGTTACTAAATTAACGATCGAAAAATTTGATTATGACACACACACACACACTCACACACACACACACACACCAAGTGAAATTCAGAAAAACGTTTTAAAATAGCTACCTTAAGCTCATATACAACGACGTTTATTTTATTTTCGTATAAAATGACTGTAGAACAATACAACAAATATCAGATGATAACAGCTGAATATAACCATCAGATACGGTTATATACGAAAAATAAAATGTAACTAGGCCGAAAACCTTACATTTACATTAAACACTCTGAATAAGCATAGCATATCTAGTCAAACAGAATCATAATACAATATTTGAAGAGTAAATAGCGCTAAACTTGCATCATGCGTTTGAAAATTGACTTTTGTCGGAGCACCTGCGCAGCAAGAAAATCAGTTTTGTTTCAGTTCTTAAAAACAAAAGTTTTTACTTGATGTAGAATGTAAATGAGAACTGAATTTTTACATTATGATTTTTTTTAACTTTAATGGAATAAAATATCAGTTCGATTAACAGAAATTACTTTAGTGAGAGATAAGTTTCACATTCCTTGAATAAAATACATTTAAAGCCAATTGCAATTATCAACCAATCTCGATTTTTTTCCTGGTTTTATTTTATTTATTTATTAATTTAGATATCCATAAGTCCTCAGATGCTATATGACATTTTACCTAAATTATATTCTAGAGAGCATTTATAAATACAATATTTAAATTAAATCATTTTTGTTCGATTTTATTTTCCTATCTTTAAAATTGTAGGAATTCTTTAATAAATATAAGTAAAAAAATCAAATCAAACATTAATTTAAAAATAGACTAAAAGGTGTACAAATATTTTTAAATGTTAAGTAATATGTAATTTTTAAAAGCTTGAGACACTTGACTAAGATACCTTTAGGTAATTACTGATAAATTAAATACCATAACTTTTTTAAAACATGAGGTCAAAGGAACTATTAACAGCATTTATGAATTATGCATTAGTATACTTTTAAAAACAATTTTTCCTTTTAGTCCATATAAAAATAAAAGCTTCATTGATTTTTTTTACTAATGTTTATTTTATTTTCTTTTACCAAGCAGCAATTGCACGAATTACACTTTAGAGCAAAATTTCAACTGAACTGAATATTGTTAAGTGCAAGCTCGACCCTCAACCTTTCCACTCCCCACACACACTACACTCTAAGTCCATCACGACTTGAGCATACCATGGAACTGTATGGTCATCACAGTTATATGTGTATGCAAAATTTCATCTCGGTCGAATGACAGAAGTGGATAAAAATTCGAGCACAAATTTTGAAAGGGAAAGACTTGCAAACAAATGTACATACTAACTCAAAAAAAGGGTTGTAATAATAAATTTAATCAGAAAAGAGTTTTTTGAACTAGGGTTTTCTTTCAAACTTCACACTTTGCGTAACATAATTTTAATGCTTTAAATTTTAAGAGCAAAAGGGATCTTTGAGTCAAATTGAATTTATTCAAAAATTAGTTTTAATAATTTATTTCATTATTTAATGTTTATTAAATTTATCATTTAAAATAAATACGTGAGCAGTTTTTTTTATCTCAATTAAGCATTATGTTAATCGATTCAGCTACATGTAATTAAAATTAAAACGAACGATAAATTATAATATTAAATTGAAATTTTTAAGCCAAATGTAATTAAAGTTAAAGGAAACCATAAATTATTAAATTAAATATTATATCAGCTACATATAATTAAAATTAAAGCAAACGATAAATTATGAAAAGATGGATTTGGCAACCATTTGGCGACTTGGCTAGAAACTTGGCGTGAAATTTGATTTTCTTAAATAATTAGTTTTAATCAATTTTTATTAATTATAATTAAATTATAGAATTGTCATCCAAAACAATCATATTTTGAAAATTTCAGCTCAATTGAGCGCTTTAAAATATGAGAAAAAAGCTTTTACAGTTTTAAACCAGCAAAGTTACAATGTGAGTTAAAGAAAACCCTTTAAAAAAGCTGAGTGTTTACAATTAATTAATGAGGCTCAGAATAAAAAGTATTAATTATCTACGTTTGCAATAAATTGGAGTTATGAAGCTTTGGTATAGATTGGAGTTATTAAAATCAAAATCATTGTAGATAATTATTTTATAACGAACCTGCGATGACATTTCCCTGTAATGTTACTCTTATACAGGAAAATAGGCATTTACAGGGATTTCATTGAATTCTATGGAATGTTTAACCAATGATCCCTCAATCTTGGCATCCATCTTGGCGAGAAATTCGAACACAAAATGAAGGTTCTTGAAAATGGTGGAATCTTATCGAAATCTCGATTAAGGAAAAACTTAAAAATTATTTCCGAGTTTTCCATAGGACGTCATACTTGGCTGGAACAGGTATCAATACGGAGAGATGCGAAGCTTGTGAGGATCGGTTGGAGATAGGCCGAGTTAAGCTATTGGAATTGTCCCACTTAATCTGCCGAGAAACGTCCTTAGTCTGCCGGATTAGCAGACTGTTTCTGCCGGGGAATTTATAGCGGTTACTAGAAGCTTTCGAAGTTCATGCAAAGGATTTCTTTAGAGATGTATCTATAGTACGAACTAGTAAGCTGTTGAGTGATGGCTATTGAATGTTCTGAGGCTGTTATTTCAAGTGTTGCCTTGTATCTATGCTACTGATCTTTACAAGAGCTGCCCTTATTCCTGTTGTAAATCTGTCTAAGTTCATCTGCCTGTATTCGAATTGTTCTGAATATTTGTGAATAAAGCGACATTTGCTATTTTCTTCCATGTTGTACTGTTTTCCCAAGTATACCAGAAAGATCCAATTCTTTTACAATTATTATACTTTTCTATACTTTAATTCCCATTAAAAAAAGTTAAATAATTATATTATTTCATAATTTACGTAATGAATTTGCCTAAATACTTTTTAACTAAAAGTATTCTTCGAAATGCTGTATACGCCCGGACACCAAGCTCGGTCTATTTTTTAACCAATGTAATATGTGTAGCATTCAAGCTTAGCAAGGTAACTGACAAGCACGAATGTTTTCCGAAAAAGCCTTAATACCAAAAATCTCAAAATGGCTGCTCAAAATCTCAAATGTCTCAAAATGGCTCAAAATGTCCGAATGTGTGCTGCATCAGTTCTAAAATATTAAAGTGGTAAGAAAAACAACTTTTATTTTTTCTATTGATATCCATCGCTTTGGCTTGCGAAAGCATCACTATTTTTCTAAATTCCTAACAGGTAGTCATGTGGTAGACTTAAAATGAGACTTGCTGACTCCAATATAATTTTACATTACTCGTTTTCAATAGATAGTTGAAAAATCAGCAGATATTTCATCGCCGTTTTTCCCGCATTGAAACAAACAATGGTCAATTATTTCATAAAATATAATTAAATGACTATTACATTCCATATCGCTCGAATTTCAAGGTAATTTTAATTCCCTTTAGTTTATTGTATATGAAATTCAAATGTAGCATGTAATTTCTCATGTAAGTATTAGTTTAATTTTTTTTTATTTCCGCATATTTGGTTTATTAATGTTTTTAATAGTAATGCGTAAAACATTATCTGAAATTTAGATGTCACGTCACATTTTAAGTCTATTAACATGAATATATTACATATATTATCTTTTTATGATGTAAATATACTTTATAAAATGCTCAAAAAACGTAACGAAAAAATAAATCTATAAATTTAATATCCATTTATAAAACCTCATAATATCGTGTAATTTTCACAAAGTATTCAAAACAAATAATAATAATATATGCTATTCGAAATTTGCACGAATTTAATACACATTCACAAGTATTTGAATTATTTAATCATTACGGTTACAATATGTATATTTTAGATATGAATTGTATTTATTATATGTTCTTCTCACAGGATCAATTGAAAATAATTTTTAAGATGATATTAAAAAATTATTAATAATTATTGTATTTAAATTAATTCAAAATGATAATAATAAAAGTGATAAAATAATAATGATAAAAATGATAATGATAAAGATATTTTTACGTGAAATATATTTCATTTACGTAAAAACATCTTTCATGGCATGAGAGATGAATTCATGTATCATTACGTATTTCATTATAAATATTTGTGCAATAGATTAGAGCAAAATTATTTCCCATATTTCAATGAATCACTGAAAATATTTATTTATATATATATATATATATATATATATATATATATATATATAACATATGTAAAGCATTTAAAAAAATGATGTATTTCTTTTACAAGAAAATGGAGTTGAAAAAAATTCAAAAACTGTATTTTTGAGGCCCTTGAGCTTTTAAAAATTTTAAATTCCTGATCTACTTAAATGCTTTAAAGCTTCTCTTAGCTCTTTTTCATTCGATTCAGATAGAATATTCCAAAAATATGTTGTAATATTCTGTATGAATGACAATTACGTAGCAAAAATATTTCGGAATTTTATATTTCCCTTAAGTTATAAAAACAATGTTTCCTTAATTGGAATATTAAAGATTTAGATTATGTGATTATGTTTTTGTTAAATATGTTTTAATTGTTAGCTTTCCTAAAAAATAAAAAAAATAGTTTGAAGTAGTTTTCAATAACTTTTATTTTAATATTTAATCAAATATTTTTATCTTATTTCTAATTTTTCAAGTGTTTCTACTTTTTGGAAAATTTATTTGTAATTTCAGCACATTTAAGGGACACTCCGCCTTTATATTGTGGATTTTCTATTTTAACGACATATAATCCAATATACCAAAAAAAATCATTTCTCACTTTTATTCTGTTGAAAATATTTATACTTTTAGAATAGTTATTGAATCAATATATATATATATATATATATATATAACGTATATTTTTCCAAAAATAAGATCCAATCAAAGGTTTGGGAATAATATTTAGTACAATTCTTTTCTTTTAGTGAATAATGCTTTTCTCTTTCGAAAGTATTTTAATAAATTTATTTGGGAGAGAATTTTTTTAGCACTGTTGTAACTCATTAACCCTACAGGAGGTCTTGCTAATTACCAAAAACTGATGTATGAATAAAATAAATCTGTGGAGAAGAAAATTATGAGTATTTTAGTCGTATTTGTTTTAGTAAAAATTAGCTTATGAATGAAATGATTTATGGATTTTCTTTTATCTAGTAATGAATCTCAAATAATTTGGAACTAACTATAATCTGTAAGAAATCAGAAGAAAACAAAATAAAAAGCAAAACTATTAACAAACTTATAACATTTCTATAGTTTCAGAGTCTTCGAAGAAATTTTGATATTAAATAAAAGAGCTAAGAATCTTTGAAAATAAATTCTTATTTTAATTTCAACATCTTTTTGATTTTAATGCTAACGTTATTTTCTTTAGAATTTCAGTTTCTTTCGCTTTATAATAAAATTTATTTATTCCAAAATGTAACTGCCCAATTTTAAGCCACGTAAAATCAAAACAAATTAGTTTTAACTCATAATTTGAATCTGTTTTATAACTTATGAATAATTTTGAAATTTATAAGTACTAGTACGGTAATGCCTTCGAATTCTTGAAATTTGAATTCAATTAATACATTCTACTATACATTATAAAAATACAATTTTTATTTGGTGGAGGATCTTGAACATCTTAGCGTTCCAAATAGAAACTATACACCGAATGTTATAATACTACATACAATTAAACGAGATATAAAACATATCAACAAAAAATGATGCACAACTAGATAGATAGACAAGAAGAACTAATCCATAAAAAGCTTTTAAAAAATTGTTCCATGCGAAGTTTTGTAAAACGATGCTAAGCCACAAATGATGCTAACTTTTTTGAATAATTGTTAAATTCTGCAGTAAAAAATTTTAATTTAATCAAACGAGATAAATAATGATTAAATTATTCAAATAAATATTAAAATTGAAGCAAATGATAAAATATTGAAGAGGAGAATAATTTTTTTTTCAAATATTAAAATTAATGCAAACGATAAATTATTAAATTGAGTATGTTTTATGTAAATATTGCTGCCTGAAAATGAAAGCAAACTACGTTCATTTCATACTTTATTTTGAAAATAGCTGTCAGGTGATTAATAAATCTAAAACAATAGTTATTTGATGGCTAACTGAAAAATTAAAGAATGACCAATATAAATAAATGTTGGAAAAGAAAGTGTTTCGCACATTTAATCTCTCTCTCTAAAAACACACACGATGCTCCTTTGAGATAATTTAATAAAAAATATCTCATTTAATTTTTCAGGAATTAGGAAAGTACATTAAATTTTATAAGATATCCCGGATAGAATATCTTACATCCAATATTATTACATTAGATAAACTTAGCTTATATATTTAAATAAGTCGCAATCATTAATTGTATCAAATATTTCACAAGTAGAAAAAAAATATATCAATCGAATAACCTTTCATAAAACCATTTGGTCAGCAAATTGCCCAACTTGTATGCAATAATCTAACGTGTGTTTTGAATCTCAAGGTTTTATAGTTAGTTCAAAGTATAAAAACTGTTCTATTGGTGAAATATCATCACTTTGATCGAAATAGAATATATCGTTACCAAAACATCTAGTCATGAATTCTTTGGTAAGTACACTTTTAAAATTTCTAAATAAAAGAAAATTGAGATTAAAATTGTCTTATATAATGTTAAAAAATTATAAACCTTAGTGTTATTATGTGAAATTATAAATGTAATTATGCTTATTTGAGTAAGAAATATTTATTTTTAAAGATGTATGAAACAATTATTGATTTTAAAGCAAGATTATCCAACTAACAGAGATTATCCTAACACATTTTAATGAATTTATAATTAAAGCCTGTCTATCCAATTTTAGGAAAAGACATAAATTGAAATTAAAAACAAACTTAATTTTGGAAATTGCTTCCTTGAAATGTCTTAAATTGAACTTCCTAATAAGAATATATGAGTTTTTTTATATAAAAAAAATTAATCCATTAATCAAACACTGGATTAAATGCTTAAGTAATGAATTCAGAAGGAAGCGTATTTTTTAAGAAGAGAAAGAGAAAAATTACGTTTAAAATCAGTAATGAGTTTATTGGAAGAATATTTCTGGAAATGTTTCATATGAAATTGATTTATTGTTTTCAATACAGTTTCAAAATAATACTATCTAAAGTAAAACAAACGTTAAAGAGCACATGATTGGTGAAATCTTTTAGACATAAGGACGCATTATCTAATTTGTAATAAGACAATAAGGTCAGAAAAGTTCCTCCGCATTCTAATTCACAGCACTCAAAAACTGCGCATTAATTTCAAAAAATTTTGCTTCAGATCCCAAAATATAGTAGCCATAAATTTTCTATACAATGAAATCCCCTTCGCCTTATTATCGGAAGTAACCCATTGTTTTGGTTGTTACTTGATTTTTTTTGGGTATATAATGACGAATTCAAATCTCATCAACAGATGGCCCCACATAATAGAAACTCCAATTTACTTGTAGCAAATACATCTGTCGTCAAAAATATGTATTTTTTGAATCGCCCAGAAACTTCTATAATCATTTAAACAAAGCTTCTAAATATTTTCTCTTGCACGAATCCTTTAACTTATAAGATGAAGTCCACTCATCTGTTTTAGAAGAATCCTTTCTCTTACGAATATGTGTTCAGCATACATATATTCATGTAATATGTACTCACTTCTCTAACTTACGATATATAATAGAAAATACAATGTTCTAATATTTGAGCTTCTTTTTAGTACTACGAATTATTAAATATCTAAATAGCAACAATGTATAAAAAATTTATATCAAAATATTTCAGTTACGTTTTATTTCTGAATTGCAAGTCTGCAAGTAAATTAACTTTGCTTATCCTAAACGAGAATTTATTCTCTTTAAGATAATCTGATTGGAATGCAATTCTCTTCACGAGAACTGGAACGTGGTATTATTAATGGTGAAAAATATTATCACTGTTGTTAAATTTATTGAAAATATTTACAATAGATAGAAATATAAATTAGTTCTCCTAAAACTAAAAATGGGGAGTTTATTTTTTTCTCATCCATGTTCACAAAACTCTTGAAATATTTGCATGAACCTCTGCCCTTGAGTGATAATATAAGTGTGCATGTCCAAGTTGGCCTTATGTGTACATAATAATTAAATAAATACTAAAGACAAATTTCCCCCTCAGAGCGTCACTCTGTAACACCCTATGGTTACTTCCATCACTTGATTGGTTCATCATTATTCAATAACTAAAGAGTCATTAGTAAATACATCTACTATAGTCTGTTACTTTACAATAGGCTCTTCAATGTTACAAATTTTTCCCCACTGTCGTCTGTAACAATGGCAACAACAGTTGAGATTGGACATCACTTTCCCCCCCATCGATAACAGATTTCTAATGAAAACAAAATTTTGAGTTCCACGATCATCGTTGAGTTTTTTAAAAATCGGCACCATTAAAGTATTTGTTTAAAATCTTTCACATTTCATAAATATTGTAAACATCTAATTAAAAACATTTAAATTTTCTCACACCTTTATATAATGGAACTAAACAACTCATTGCAACTTTTTAAATTACATAAATTTGTGTGCGCATAGGTATTTTATTAATATTTTATAAAGATATGTTTTCATAATTTATATACTTTCATTTTAAAAAAAAGAAACATTTTGAAAAAAAGAAACATATTATTTACAGATATTTGAAATAGACTTTACACTTAACATAAAACCCGTCCAACCACAAGGGAATTCAGACCTCAACTGAAGTGTTGAAAAAAAAAATACAGTGGCGATGGTATGTTAGTCGCTACCATGGTAACCGATGGAGGATAAACGAAAATGAGTGACTTTAACACGCTTATTCAAAAGTAACAGATTATAAAGTCAAACTAAGCAGTTACTCAACTTGAGTTTATTTGATTCTAAAGTAATTAATACGCTAGATATTTACTATCCCCCCTGTGAAATAATGTCAGCACATGCTCGAATCTGAAGATTAATGTCATAAATATTACTTAACTGTCACGGATTTATAAAGTTCGAGTCCGTAATAGAAATAACGAGTACGACTCATTGACCGTATGACTAACTTTGTAACGGGCTTTCTTCATTATTTAACTCCACAGCCGCTTTAAGATCTACTTATATAGTCAATAAGTTCAAAGATCCAAATGAAGATACATAAGAGAAAGACAGCAGTTTATTACCTATCAAAGAGTATGCAAGATCGTTCTCTCGTGAATAAAATAACTCTTAACTAATCCTCCCCGGAATTAACTCTTAACTAATCCTTGTTTCACATTTAATTATCTTAGTTAATTCTCTTTCATGTTTAAATAATAAAGGCTTAGCGAACCAAATCATTCATTCTTATTCAAATACTTCTCGATTATCGTAGAATCTACTCCCATTATTCTAATCAAGAATTATTTCCAATAAACTTCAATCCAAATAATTATTTACAATAATTCATTCCAATCTACATATATCTACCAGTTTTTTTTCAACATTGGTCTCCTTTTTCTTTCCTTGCAATTCTATTTCGTTTATATATCATTATCCCTCTTTTCGCTCATTACACTTGTTAACCATTTAATTTACCAAATCATGTTTCCTTTCTGTTGACAATGGTTTTTAATTTTATGCAATTCAAATAACTAAACGTTCTTGAGGCTAGTGAACAAAAAATAACGAGTAACTCAACGTCACAACTTCAATACTGTATCACTTAAACTCTGGCCAGCGTAGGCACGATTCTGATTTTTTTCGTTGATAACTTCCGCTCGTTTCTCAAACACTAACTCTCATATTAAACACTTCACTGCTTATAAATCCATCTCTTCAATCCCATTCGCGTCAATAACTCATTTCTAATTTACAGAAATCACGCATTTCATTCATTGGAAGAAATTCTCAATTCAAAAAATTATCATATTAATGGACTCATAGGTTATTTGACGGAAAACAAGTGATAAGACCTCGTTATAGCTCTTATAATATAGATTTATTTGTAATTCAAAAATGAACAGAAAATGAAAAAAAATTGCATGAGTTTTCTCTCTCTTCGACACAAAATTTATATCAAATCCAAAAATGTTCCAAAGACTTCACGTTGCCTAATTCTGTATTAAAAATAGAAATATGACTCTTCTCAAAATTTTGAAATATCTGTTTCATATCCACTTTAAATTCCAGGTAATTACATTCCTCCTGTTACCGTTAGTTGGGGCTCAATCAGTACCTCGGTGGCTTATTCCATATTATTCTGACATCGATAATGAATATGCCGCCTCCTTAGGAGATGCCCCGATTGGTTTATATAACAGAAGAAGAGAAAGCGGATCGTTTGGAGAGACCTCGGAAGTTTCAGGAGTGTCCATAAATAATGCCAAAGTAGGGCTCTACGGAAGGGAACGAGGACGACCTTCCTATTCTAAATGGCCTCTTTTGTGATACTTTAATAGAGGGGAAAAAGGTGGTAAGATTAATTATTAATATTTCTTTCAACGATTTAAGTTACAAAAACATAATTAATGAACTGAAGCCAATAATTATATTAAGTTTGACTAATATTAAGATATATAGGTTTTAAAAGTTCTGTATAAATTTATAAGGGCAAATGATTAAAATACTTATTTTCATTAAAGCATTATAAGCTTGCTTTGTATACCTTGATTAATTGTTTGAAAACTATTACCACAATTGCTCTTTAAATTTGTAAAAAGTTTGTCTGGATTAATCAAGAATTTTTATTTTCAAACGTACCCTCGGGTTAAGAAGTAAATAATTATCTTAAAAATTAGGTGTTCGAAATCACAACTGATATTAAACCGCATATTTCACATCACTATTTCTCCATGATGCCTTAATTTTTTTTTCTTTCACGATATATTTACTGAATTTGTTTCGAATCATTGCAAAACTCATCTTGTTCCGCGTTGATTAAATTACTTCCAACAAAACCTGATTATTTTCCATGAGATATTTCTCTACATCGTCGGAAAAGAGAGCTTATTTTCTACTTCTCATTATGTATCACTGACTATAATAACCAAACTTAATCAGATTGATACGTAAGCATGATTAAATTTGAAAAAGGGCTTACGTATTATGAAATTTAGTATCTTTTTAAAAAAATTCATTCTTAAAAAACTATGCTACTCTCAAAAAAGTATAATTGAATAAACAATTTTGCAAATATGTAAAAACATTTAAATTTCATTTACTATAAGATATTTTTATAACACATTTAATACTGTATGTTTTTCGGATTGAAAAGAAAACAGAATTTTAGAATTTATTAAAAAGTATAGAATACAATGTAATATCCCGAGTGTTATTCAGAGGAATAACCATTTTTTATTTCTAAGAGGACGTGAGGGAAAATATTATAATGCTATTAACAGCATATTTGTGTTATAGACAGTATATAGCATTCATATACTAAATAAACTCTTCGCAAGTTAGAATGAATGAGTACACGTATGTAAGGATACAAGTCTTTGTTTTGCTCTGTATCGCTTAAAACCTTGTCAATCAATACACATTAGCATGTTTGTTTACGCAAGAAAAGTTTTATACCGGCTGATCAATAATGTGTTCCTTTAAAAAATAAATATCAACATATGTATCTATGGTTTTCTGTATATATTTTGTGGTTTAATTGCGATTTACCACCAAACGACACATCCAAATATTAAATACACAGTTCAAAAGGGAGAATTCTTGTGTATACGTTTGCATGTTTGTTTAGACAAGAAACGTTTTATACCTATTGATCAATATTGTTTTATTTTACGGGAATAAATATCAACATATGTATCTATGGTTTTCGGTTAATATTTACAATTTAATTAAGATTCACCCGCAGCAGTGCCTCTGTAAGCAAACGTTAATCCGGAACGATCGGTACCCAGACAGTGCCGGATAAGCGATTTTACCAGATTATCGAGTCTTAATATAGTTTGGAAGGGGATACCAAACATTAATCACTCTCTAAATACCTATTTAAGCGATTCAAATGTATATTTAATTTGTTTATACACATTCTAAACCTGTGTAGACGTTATAAATATTCGACAACGTATTTCGTCTCATTTCGTCAAATTTGAAATTTAATGCAAGCAATGTACATTAATTTGATTGAATATCCTTGTATTGACAAAAAAAAAGCACAAAAGAAAAATTAATACAGGACATTGGTAATTAAAAAGAGTTGTGACAGGCTTCTCTGGGAGATTAACTTAGCGTCTATATACCGAGAATGAATCCTTTCATTTATTAGTTTTATCACCAATTGAAGAACACATGCTGGGCTTCGAGGATATCTTATCGAACAGTTCACTGCATATAGTTGTAATATTTTGCAAATGTGATATAACAACCCGGTAAAAACAAGAAACACTGTATTGAAAGGAAAACTGACAGCTATAATAAACATTGACGCTGTTTCGTGACCTGTCGGTCAAAGTCAACAAACGTCCGAATCTACTTATAAAAATTTAAAAGCGAGCGACTCGAACGGTGCTGGTTTATGAAATGTACCGAACTATCGAACACCGGGTTAAAGAGTAATTAATGTATAATTCTTAGACTTTCTATGTGCTTAGGCTTTCTCACGCCACCATAAACTGTTCAGCTTCCCTCTCCCAAATGGTCAGTATACACACAACTCCGTATTTATAAAACTTAAGATTAATACTTATTCAACAGTTCCTCACTCTTGAATGTATATAATGTTACCATTAAGAAATTAAATCCACTTGACTTCAAGTGCAATTAGTTTCCTAATTTCTGCGAAAAAAGTAAAAATAAAATTTTATCTTGCTTAAATTGCAGCTCAAAACTTCGAGCTTATTATTTAATAATAATAATAATTTTTTTTTTCAGATTCAGATTCTTTTAGTTCATTTGTTCAAAATTCATTGGAAAACAGAATGTGATCGGCTGAAATGTATACTGCAGATTGTACTGTTTCATCATTTTATATTTTAAAAAAAATAAAGCTTTTACTTACAAAAAAAATCTCTAGTTTTTTTTTCCTTTGTTTTTAAATTTATTTTTTTCTAAAAAGTAATTAACGACACGTTTTTTTTTTTTTTAAGATTGATAGGATTTTGTATAAAAAGAAAAAAAAATTTAAGAAATAAAGATATTCTTGAAGCAAAAAAAAAAAACTTCTCGAGAGTTATTATTTATAGTATTGCATACAGTTTGTAATAAATAAAAACGCTTGAAATAAAACGACGCGAAAATTGCAATTTTAAAACATTTAAAATAAAATGCATTTTGAAAATAGATTTAAAAAACCTCAAGAGCTTATGAGATTTTTTAAATCCTATGTGTTTCATCAATTCACTTCAGTTTCTAAAAATAAACTCGTTGGCCTTTAACAGCTAGACTATTGCGATTACAATTATCAATTTCTTGATCCCTTATTCTTTTCTTTTTCACATTCGTTGCTTATTATTGGCTTCATGCGAAATTGTCTACCTCAGGGCTTAACAAACAGGGTCAGGGGGGGAAATGCCTATTTATCCAGCCTATGCTTCATATTATTATAACTCGCAAAGCAATTCGCAATATCATTATGATATTTTTTTATTTTATTTTTTATTTTTGAATAATTTAAATCTGACATTGCACTAAATAACAATGTTAAATTTAAAAGAGCAAAAAATAGGTTGTAGTTATTACGAAACAACTCAATTTTTGGTCATTACGTGCAGAAGCTGGTAATTGCAATACTTTTACAAAGCTAACAGAATTGCAAACTGAGTATGGGCTCTTTGCAGGATGAGATTTCAGTTGATACTGATGCAGAACCTCTTCTCTGAATTTAGATTATTATTTAAAACTGATAATTTTTGGATAAACACATTAGTAAATGAACAACTAGTCCCAAAGGAGTGATCGTATAGTGGAGAGAAAAGGCTCCGGTCATATATGAGAATAGAGAATTAGATTTAAGAACAATGACTCAAATGAAGAGACCATCATTTGCTGCATCATTAAATTTATTGAAACAAACAGGATTAAAATTCACATACTTTAATTTAATATCCCTGGTGGAGGATGACAGTGGTATCTCAATCAAAGAAGTTTAATGGTATACATGAATGTAGGTGTTTTGTGTGTGACTCCCGAGTGGGACATGTTTGTGTTAATGCGTCCTTGGAAGTGTGTGTGATGTTGAATGTCGTGGATGAATGTGTCAAATTCTTGGCGAACTTTTAATTTAAGGGATCTACCAGGACAGATGAAGGACAAACATAAAGAGGGAGAAAGAGTCCTTTCCTCCTGATTCAGACTTCTTAAAGTTTTCTGTTCAATGACCCTCTTCGAGTCTTTCTTGTGTGTTATCAAAGTATCCAGAAGGGACTATTTGAAATTAAAACCACTAGTTTAATGATCGTAGAAACAGCCTCCTATCATTATCAAGTAACGCTTCCTAGGCCTAGAGACCAATCTTAAAGAATATTTCCCCTCAAATAATAGTGACAAGGAATGATAAAGAATCTATAAACATTTAACGAAGAATACGATACTGAACTACTGGATTCAAAAGTTGAATCGATAATTCTACTATCGTGTGACATATCATTCAAAAAAATATAATACGAGTGAATACCACTGATGAATATTTGGCCGTCGTTTCGTCAACAGCAATAAATTTTAGCAGAAATTGATGATGCTTTTTGTCACGAACCTTTAAATGTAAAGCCGGAATTTTAAATCTGGTTTTCCTTTTAAAAAACAGAAACAGATCGGAAATGAAACCGAATCTGGGAATTCAGTTATCCTCCAAACATGAAGAAACATATTCCTATATCGCTTAAATAATTTAATCTTGTTAACACAGTCACGAAACAGCTTTAAAATGTTCCTATTTTGAGTCACTTTTTACCACTGACAAAAATCCTGATTGATCAGTTTATTTGTATTTTCATAAATTTAAATATAATATTATGAGCTCTCAAGCCGTCGTTTATTTATTAAGGGAAATAATCATGGCGGTAAGACTTACGAATGGGATAAATATTTGACAACTCTAACCGTAGTATCCGCGAATGTGTTAAAAGATTTCCCTTTTTTTGCAATGAATTTGTAATAATTTCCTACAAAAGAAATAATTAAAGTACTTTAGAATTATATTGACATCTGATTATTGTTTTATTTTCCCTTAAAAATGCATACAGATACAAATGGGAAATCGAACCGAATCTCAGAATTAAGATATTATTATTTTTGTAATTGTTAAATCTAAATTTTTGCAATTATTAAAGTGAATAAAAATTATTCGTATATTGACATCTTGTAATTGTTAAATCTAAATTTTTTGCAATTATTAAAGTGAATAAAAATTATTCGTATATTGACATCTAAGGAATATTTTATATTACGCCCAAATCTCAAAATAGATGATAAGTTTTTACTCGTAGATGATTTCTAAAACATATTTTAGAAATAACCGAGTTACACAGGGAAAAAATTTGGGGAAACACCGGTCTACATAATTTAGTCATTCAAAAGATGTTTTTTAAAAATACGAAAAGTAAATATTTAATAAAACATCTATGTAACGTATACTTTACTTTAGCGTACATCTCATAACTCGTTCTAAACATAAATATTATTATATCTTAATTCGGCTGTTGCCAATCCGCCTAATAACAATAATGTATAATCATGTTTTTATCAGAAATAAAATGTGCGTACATTCGACCATCCTGACTTTTCAATTGTTCTCTTGTTGAACCAAATGCTAGCATACATTGAAACTTAAACTACATTTTATACTTAATACAACACAACATGTATAAAAAAATCTGCACGATTAAGATATTATGAAATGTAGAATAACTTTAAATAATAATAATAATATCCTATTGGCTCTTTATGAAATCCCTATAACCCAGTAGTTTAAGCACAGTTCGCTCTCATCGCCAGGTTTCGGATTCAGCCCTAGGATTATCATCTTAATGGATGTATATACCAAGGCTTAAAGATGGAATTTTTAAGTGATGAAATGTGTGAAGTTTGGAATGAACCGCGAATGTTGGATTTGGATAGAATGAATGATCATTTAGAATGCAGTTCACGTATGTAAGTGTGGGTTCAAACCCTACTTTTGATTTCTTTTGGTTTCTTGCGTAATTGTCTACTTAACTTGGTCATTCAAAAGGCGTTTTTATAAGACAAAACGCAAACATTTATCATAACAAAAAGATAAAACATCTTCGTGACATATTCTTCAACATGAATCTCGCAACTCGCTTTAAACGTAAACATCGTCACATCTTCGCCTCTTAAAGAAGTAACTATGTAACAAGGTTATGAGCACATGGACGACAATGTGCATCTCTAGTACATGTTCATGAGCTGATAACGAATATGGACTTAAGTATACTAAGGCATGCGGTGGATACTGAATTTAAGACTCGTTCTTTTGGTGTTTTAAAATTATTAGTAAAAATTAGATTTTTTTTTTGTGAGTTTAATAATGATATTTTATTCATTTTACAGAACTATAAAAGTAAGTTTTAAGTCATAAAATTGTTTTCTTCTCATAGTTGAATATGGGCAGAATTTTTGAGACATATTTTTAGGGTTCTATTTTTTTAAAAAATAAAAAAATTAATCCTTAAATATACAAAATATTTTACTCTTCATACACAAAATAATACACAAAAAATAGTGAATGAACTTTTTGAAGCATATCGCTGTATATTTTCTTTGCAAAAAATTGCAGAACTTTGTCATTTTGGAAATGTTAATTTTTTTTTCTTTTTCTCACTTAAAAAAAATATTTCTTAAAATGTAAGAATTACTTAGAGAAAAAAATACTTTTAATTCTGTATATGAATAGATATCCTTTATAGAAGCATACAAAATTTAGAATCATGTTGTGTAATAGATTTTTAAATTGTACCTTAATTCAAATGTCTCAAAAATCATGTCCATATTCAACTAAGAAAAAAGACACAACATTTTCATTAAAAAATTACTTTTGCAATTAAGTGATTAAAATGTCATTATAAGGTACATAAAATAATCTAAGCCTTACAAATAAATTTAAAACATATATGTCATAAAAACAAGGAGTTTTAAATTCGGTCTTGTACTATTCGCTCATGTGCCGGTATCCTTAAAATGCGCCATCAACCACCAATTTTTTTATAAATTGAAACACAAGTAAAAAAAAGTAAATTTTCAAAGAAAAACAGCAAAATTTTGGTCTTCACATCAATACATTTTTTTGAAACCTCCGTCATAAGTGCGCCTTGTTACTTTCTAATTCATTATTATTGCTTATGTTAAGCTCTATAGTATAACGATTAAAGTATATGGATTGAGTCAAAGAACGGAAACTAATGTATGACCTAATGTGTCTCGATTAATGTATTTGAAACACGGGACTTTTTCTAAAATTTAAATGTTTATTTTATCCAGAAAATATATATTAATATTTATTTTTACGAGAAAAATAAATTAAAAAATTCGATATTTTATAAAAATTAAAATTGTATTAAAATTTTGATTAAGTAAATAATGATCACTTGCGGTATCCCTGTCAAAGTTTCAGGGAACCCAGGTTGAAGACCTCTGCTCTACAGCTTGAATGAGTCATTCTTTCAAGTAATATGCGCGCATAGAGGATTAATCATATAATTTCTTATAAGGGCGACTGATGATTGGGAACTTTAATTGTATGATATCAGTATTCTACTAAGTTATATATTTGAAGTGAATAGTTTTAGGTATTGGTGCCTCTACGAGAACGAGGCCGTGGTAGCCTAGTGGTCATGATAGCGGACTCGCGATCGGCGGTTTACGTCGAGTCGTAGGTTCGAACCTTGAGGCTACTAAAAACCCGTCGTGTATCCGGAGCTGATACAGGTTAAATCTGTCGTGGCTCAAAGTCCTCACATTAGCGCGGTATTGAAGTTAAGAGAGGGGGTGCCAGATCAGGTGTCGTCATCATCACTTGACTGAAGTTCAAAATTACGAGGTTCGTCGCCAATAGCCCTCTCCTAATTTCTTAATATTCCTTTTTTTTTTTTTTTTTTTTTTTTTTTGTGCTTATGTTTACTCATCGCTGGGAGTCTGTCTGCGGATGTATCAACACCTGATATTACCAGGAAATCGTAAAGTCAGTGAAGTGCAGATTGAAATGCATTCCAAAAAAAAAAAGAAAGAAAGAAAGAAAAGCAAAGTGAAAAGTGAGAAATTTGAAGAATTAGATCGGTGACGTCAGAAATGAACATCGTTAGAACTGTGACGCATCTGTAAACAAATTGCTTGATAATGTATTCTTTTGATTTTCGGAATTATGTTTCATTCATCTGTTCTTTGCTCCAACGTGTACCGTTTTTTGTTACCCTAATGTTAAAAATTGCAAAAAAAAAATCTATTTCTGCCAATAAATGTTGAGTGCGGGGATGATTGTCTCCCGGGGGTGCTGGTTTGTAGCTCTAAACTCTTTGGTTAAGCTCGGTCTCCTTAAGCATTCTGCGAATAGCCCTCGTATTGATTCTAGTGCAACGTTAATAAAACCAACCAACCAGCATCTACGAGTACATTAATTCCTTTTCGTTCTCATAGATAGAACCCGCCATTCATGTGTTGATTTCTTAAACAGTTTTTACTTTATCTATGGACATTTTACCACAAAAAACAAAGATTTAAGGTTAAATAAACTTACTAATTTCATTTTGAGTTCGCATAGGAAATGAAGAGAAATCCCACGCATGTCGTGTATGTGTGACAACAATTCACAATTCACAAATGCAAAAATTTTACTTACCTCTCAAATAGGTGGCTATCATATTTCGTTGCTCGATTTAAATCCAATTTATTCTTCACTCATAGGGCATGCTTGTTTAATATCACTGAGTTAATTTATTTCTCCGATGTCACATATATATAACATTTGTTACAAAAAAATTTCTATGCATCCTACCTCCATCCTTCTTCACGAAAGAGATAAGTCTATCTGACTTTGATCTTGGGAGACTCTTGCATGGCATGTAGCAGTTAAGCCTTTTTTTTTTTTTTTTTTTTTTTTTTTTTTTTTGACACTTTCATATTCAGCACAGGCGAATTAGTAGTAATAAACAGTCAAAATGATCTCTGTACCAGGAAAAAAAATTTAAATATATTACCTAGAATGATTATTTTTACTGAAAAATGCTTGTTTTAGTTCTACTATTGAGCTCAACTTGGTGTCATCAGTAATGTCAATAACTGATTTGATTCTTGAAATGGTAGAGGTATTTTGCTTCATTATCATCTAAAATATTCCACAAATTCATCAATCAGAGTGTCGTTTGAATTAACCAGTAGTAAATATACTAATTACAACATTTATATAAATATATATCGTTAAGAAGCCAAACTCTTTCCTGAGTGTGATGTGGTATCATTTTTGAAGAGAAAACAGATGATTTCTCAGTCACCAATCCCATGCTAGAACGGGAAGAGATAAATCTCAACATTTATTCGCCCGTTCAATCAATATTATTTTATAAATGTGTCTGCTGGTTGTAGAATATATGACGCCTGTTGGCGAGGGAAAAAAATAGAACGCTGTTGATTAGAAAGAGCAGTGCCAAAACAAAAAGAACTATAATCAGAGCGCTATTGCTCTCTTATATACCTGTTTTTGTTGCGCTTTGTAGTATGATGTGTAACTTGATGTACTATTTGAATTTTTGTTAATAATATAATACTTTATTTACAAAGTGGGGGTTACAAGGTGTTAATAATATATTACTTTATTTACAA
>BMAW01093686.1:262354-281193 GCA_019974015.1 Nephila pilipes
ATTTACAAGGTGGAGGTTACAAGGTGTTAATAATATATTACTTTATTTACAAGGTTAATAATATATTACTTTATTTGCAAAGTCCCTTTTTAGTGGAACTAATTAATTCGATGGAACAGTTTTGTTGAAGCTAAAGTGAAATGTTTAATACACCAACTCCCTGGAACGATAGAGAAGATACTTCAATTTTTTGATATTCTGAATGAATAATTACATTCCAATTCTGAAATAAAACGAGAAATTTATTTCTTGACAGTGGCAATGAAAACGTGAAAGTATGATACACATCAGCAATTTTTTTTTTTAAGGATTCCTCATGAATTCTTTAGATTGTGTGAAGATGAATTCTAAAGTGTACACAGTTTGTGTTAAAATATCATTGTTGAACAAAACTCTGATAAATTCATTAATAATGAATTCTATTTTTTTTTTTTTTTTTACAAAAATACTGTTTATTGTTACTTATTTTTCTTATTTTGGTACAATTTTGCTTGAGACGTGCTAGGATGTTACGTGACATTTGTGAAATAATTTCACCTCTAGAACCTATCATGCCCTGGAGCTTAGTAAAAAACTTCTGTAAGGAAAGATTTGCGAGATACTTAACAATCAGAGTGATACTCATAGTTAACTTTTATTGGCACTTTTCAATCATATTTGTTATAAAAAAATTTGTCGGCTTATGAGAAATATCTACTTCTATATCAAGGCAATAACTATCAATACAACTTTACTTATCGGGCGCACTAAAAATTATTATATTGTAGCGGTAGCCCTTTCCGGATTGCCTCTTGTGCCATAGCTAAACTCAATGTTTCAGCACTAAGAATCAATAAGTCAATCAAAGAGACACTAGAACAATGATTACGTAATATATTAACTTCTAATTAATATAACAACAATTATGAATGCTCTCCCGGGCAAGGGTTTTACTGCCTAAGGGGACTTAATACCTTACGAAATCAAAAGTAGAACATTTTGACAAACTTTTTTCCGATTCTTCATAAATCAACTATTTTTGCTCATTTCAATATGAACCTTTGCCAGTTTGTGTAATAAAGTGCATAGTTTAAAATATTGGGTCAAGTTTTGCTATTAAATTAATACATTTTCTTATACAACATGAAATATGCGTACAAAAATTTGAATAATAAATTAGCTTACCTCACGTTACCCACAAGATAACTTTTGAAAGATGTACAGTAGAACTATAATTCTTATACCAAATTAAAGCTAAATAATAACCTTATTCTGTAAACCTCAAATTTTAAATTTATCTTACATTAAAAAAAATTGAAAAATTAAGTAAGTTATCTAGTTTGTATATAGTAACTTTTTTTTCATGTATCATGTTATAAAATAAAATCTAATCATCCTATTAACAAAACTGAGGTTCACAGAATAAAAATTTACAAGTGCAACACTCATGTAAAATTTCAAAACTCTACATGCAAAACATTTTTTTTTAATCCTATGGGAAAGTGGGAAATAACAAACTGAGAAAAAGTGGCTTGTTTGCATTGCATTGCATAGAACAAGACACTTTAGATATTTACATTTTTTGTTTCACAGGGCGTAATAATTGTCGGATTTTGACGCAGTTTGCTTTAAAATGCTCCTAACATTCAACACTATTTTTTAAAAACAAATTTGAAAAATCGAATTTTTGAAGGAGCAAAGGTACTAAGTCCCCTTACTCAATCTACCAATAATAATCTAACAGACTCTTACCACTAAACCTTCCTCGACTGAAACTCAGACTCTGGAACAATTGCTGAACACTGGAATAACTAAATCTCTTGAATCACTCATCTTCTAATCCAACCTCCTACTTCAACCTCTCTTTCCACCTCTTTCAATTCCTCCTTCAACTTCTCTATCGCGACTCTCAGTCGGAGTTTATATATTTCCTAACTCTCCCGCTTCACTTCATTTCTACTTGTTTTACCAAAATCACATTTCATTTTTGGTTTGGCAAAGGTTTTTTAGCAAAGCAATCAATCTTAATTAAAAGTCCCCAAGGTTAGTGAAGAGAAACCGCGAATAGCCCAATGTCACAACATGAGCTCATAAACTTCTATAAATAGTTAACATTCTGTTTCGGGGTACTCATGTTATATAGAAATTTTATCTACATTCTTCACGTAGAAGATTACTTTCGAAATCATTAGTTGAATCCGCATTTTTACAGATTTACAATGATTTTCATACGAGTGGCAACAGGTTTGCGACAGCTTCTCTTCCGCGACTCGAAATTAACAATGACAGGACTCATAACACCTAATAACTGGATTGGTAGTGGGGAATTTCTTCCTATCTCTGTTGTCAAGAGTGCATATCTACCGAGCCGTAGATAGGCATTTCGTATCTGTCAAAAACAAAATAATCTAACATATATCCATGGCTCAAATAGTGACTCGATATCCGAACAGTAGATGGCAGTGCATCCCAGACAATAACAGCTGATTGAATATATCTTCAATGCAAATTACCTCAGAGTCTGAGACACTTCATTCCTAAATCGTGATTAGTAGAATTGGTAGCTCCGAACCATACGTTAAATAGACCCGCCATCCCAACCAGAGGCTGCCAATGACGTCAACGGAAACGTTCCAAGTGATACGCATTTTCTAGGGATGCATATATATTGCAAAGTGCCAGTTTTGGCTGTTAAATAACGAGACTGACGATGCTATAGAAGAAGTACACATACATCAAACGAACACGACCGATCGCTGTTTAGCGTGAAATCATCTCTATCGAATGCAGTACCTCTCGCTTCTGTAAACAAATCCGTATAGCCGTAGCCTTCATTCGCATAAAGGTTACTTTTTTGTTTCACCCAAAAAAATGATAAGTGAACAACGAATTAATAGGAAAGTTGAAA
The DNA here is from genome assembly GCA_019974015.1 of Nephila pilipes. Taxonomy (NCBI): domain Eukaryota; kingdom Metazoa; phylum Arthropoda; class Arachnida; order Araneae; family Nephilidae; genus Nephila; species Nephila pilipes. The sequence continues at coordinate 265,242 of BMAW01093686.1, forward strand.
AAATCGCTACTAAAATTTATAATTTATTAAAAGAAGTGTATAGCAATGAATGTGTTATCGCGTGCCCTTGTTTTTGAGTGGTTTAAGCGTTTTCAAGATGGCCGAGAAGACGTTGAAGCTGATTTTGGCCTTCCACGTCAAAAACGGATGACAATATCGAAACAATCGGTAACCTGGTTCGATTAAGTATTCTTGCGGTTACTGAGACAGTTGAAATCGACAAAGAATCCGTACGGCAAATTTTATCTCAAAAGAAAATGCCCCGGCTCATTCCACATTGTCTGTTAAGAGGTTTCTAGCCTTTTACAGCCTTTCAGTGTTAGACTATCCGTCTTATTCACTGGATTTTGAGCCATGTGACTTCTATCTGTTTCCTAAGGTGAAATCTGCATTGAAAAAAAGAAAGAAAAAAATTCGATTACATTGAAAGTGTGGGGAAAAAAGCGACACGCGTCCTGTATGAGCTGACAGAAGACTTCCAGCACTATTTCGAACAATGGAAGGCTCACAGTGAACGTTGTACGGATTTAGGAGGGGTATATATTGAAGGTGATAATAAATAAATATATATGAGATCAAAATAAAATGTTTAATAGCGTCAATCTCATTATTTAATAACCCTACCTCGTATATAATGGCAGGAAAAAGTTAATATTGCTCTAAATATTCCTCAGAAAATCAACTCAACAAGAGACTATCCTTTAAAAGAGGAAGAAAGGGATAGTTTCTGTCCCGCTACTCGAAATGACAAGACTAAAATTGCAAAACAAGTAGTCCTGTAGGATCTCCCATCTAGCTCAGATGTCAAGAGCCTATGTTTGTGGTCCCCAAATAAGAAATTTAAATCTGCGGATCAAAGTGTAATAAAACGAACTTTTTTCCTCGCATATAGGTATCAGAAAGAAATATCTACATAAGGGAAAGAGGAGACTGCTTTTAATCAAGGATACTAGCCAAAAGATCGAAATCGTGTAAGGATATATTTTGTTAATAAAAATATTTAGACCAATAAAAAAATGTATTTCCAAACTTATGAACAATAGAAGCGGCCGCTGTAGCTGAGGGGTCGTGATCGCAAGCTCATGACCAACGTTATTTCAATCGAGGGGGTTTAAGTCCTAATGCCACTAAAGCCTCACCATTAAGCGAGGTTAACGCAAGTTAAAATAATCGAAGCTCTAAATCCTCCGATTGATGTGACGTGGAAATTTGGAGAGAAAGGTGTCTGCTCTGGTGCCGTTATTTGACTGAGAATAAAAATTACGAAGTCCATCGCCAGTAGTCCTCGTGCTGCTTCTAAGTGCGACGTAAATAAAAAATTAAAATCAGTGAACATCAATAAAGTTATGACATATTTTTTAACCTGCACGAGTTAATTTAATTTTAATTTTATGCGATATGTTTTGGATCTTCAACTACATTTGCAACCAACGATGGATGTGAACTGGCAAACTTCTCTGATCAAAATTTCTTTAGCAATAAAGATATGAATAACTTTATCTGAAGTACGGCTTCTGTTAATTAAATCATTTTTAAATAATGATTCTTTAACAGTTATCAAAAATGATTGGCAGCACAGTCATTTCAGCGAAGTTTATTTGAGTTCATGATAAATTTTAAAGTTTCGAATTAAACTATGAGAATGTTAAAAGCTAATTTTTTTTGTCACATTTTTATTCCATATATTATTTATCAAGTTTGGTATTATTACAGTATTGAATTTTTGTAATATGCTAATTTTTATAATGATTTTATAACTATTAAAATTAAAAAAAAACAATACAAAAGAATTAATTTTTTTACGAAATTATTACGAACATTTTATTGACTTTGGAAATTCGAACTATATAGCTATTACTTAATATTATTTGATTCTTATTAAAGGAGGAATATTCGAAAAGTTCAAGAACAGTTGTTTCATGATATAATAATAATGAACTTAATAATAACTGTATTCATGTAAAATAATATCCAATTTCTGAATAAAAAAACATCATGCCTTTGAAAAATTAAAAACTATATTTCAGGCTTATGTTGCATATTGTATATAGATTTAAAAGTGAGCAAGATACGAAAATTGAATAATAAAAGCATTTGTTTCATAAAAGGATATAAATGTTTTGTAAACGAAATATGGAAAAATGAATATCATTGATCAATTAATTTTTCACATGGAAAATAATCTCTGCTCGCAACGTATGAAAAATACATTTGAAATTATTCAATAATTTATCGCTAATACATAAATAAGTAAAAAGGAACATGGAGCATTAGCTCAGATTTCTTGTACAACCTTGGAAAAACCGATCTAGGCAGAAAATTGCCTATGAATTCAAAGACAATAATTTTTAAATTCATAAATAAAATTCACGGATGAACAAAAAATTTATTAAATCTTTCATGGATGAAGAAAATAATTAATTCTCTTCAAGAAAAGTTATAAGCGTATCAATAAATTCATATAGAAAATAAAAGATTTACTTTTAGCATGGCGCAACCTAACAAATAGTAAAACGACATTTTGTAATAAAAGTAGAAAATATTCGAAATTGTTTTGTAACAAAAATTATGTGATGGTACAATTCATCAAAAGATGCTGCCATTGCAAAAATTAAACAATGGAAACTAATCGAAGGGCTTTTGTATTGTCAGCTGAAACTAAAAATCCTCTATGCAGCTAAATTTTTACCATGCTTTGGGCAGTATAAAATCCTGGCGGATCCCCTGAACTGTATCCACATTACACATAGCCTCTTGCTGAAGTTTCCTGCTTCCAACTGCCACCATGAGATTCATGGTAAGTATTGCTTAATTTTAATATTTAGTATGAAATAGCTTGTATTTTTTTAAACCTGAGTTTTGTCATTTATTAAATAGTATAGAATATTTTTCATTGTATATAATACATACTATTAACTCAAATGGTGTTACACAAAATATTAGGCCGATCCATATGACTGGAGTTGGGTATAATGAGACCCCAGGTAATTGAAAGTAGAAGAAACCATTGTGTGTCAAATTCCAGAAGCCCTTTGGCAATGACAAATTGTCTCTGTGTTGTTGTTGTTAATATATGATACATGGTAATTCATGGACCAATATGCAACTAAAGTCATTCGAACTTATCAATATATGCATTAATAAAGGTAGTTGTTGAACCAAAAGTCGATTAAGAAGTATTTTAACAGCACAAAATGTGTGTGCATTTAAAATATATATTAATAGAAAAATAATTATTAAGCTTTAATCTAAAATAATTTTTAATTACAACATACGTAAAAATGCATAAATATTGACAAATATTAGTAATGGGAAGCAACAAAGCTATAAACTTTTACTTTAATGTGTTAAGATTTTATACCTTTGAGCTCTTTCTCAGAAAAATTATAGTTTTTTTATATGATAATTAAAAATCAGTAAATGACAATTACTGATAAAAAATATTATGACAATTACTGATAAATAAAATTATATGACAATTAAAAATCAGTAATTTTCGAGGTTTTCTGCAAATCTCAGAGTCTATAAGGAAATTCACGAAACAAAACTATTTATTCTTTACCGTAACTGTAATTTCTAGGATTGTTCATTGTATTTCGAAATTATCTGTATGAGTCAATGAAAAATAAAACGTTTATAATTTTTAATTATTCTCTTTAAATTGGTCGCACACTGATTTTTTTTTTTTTTTTTTTTTTTTTTTTTTAATTTTTGGGCTGTTCTTTCGGAGAACAATCCAACAAAACGTGTTATGATTTCCTGCAACACTGTGCCTCAATATTACTCTTCTGTACGAAGAGTTTTACTGTTTAAAAAAGGAAATTTATAATATCTTTTTGGTGAAGGGAGGTAAAACATATATCAAAAACTAAATATTTTTTAAAACCTATTGATCGATAGATTAACTTAATTTGTATTTAAATAAGAGACAAAAAATAACGGAAGTAGGTCGTATTAAATGTATTATTGAAACAATTGTGTTCCTCCTTTCGCTTCTGAATCTTTTCCGTGTTAATTTTCGAAACAAAGCGTCGAAATATTTAGGACAATATTGGAAACTGGAACTATTTTGCATTCTTTTGATATCTTTCCATTTCAAAATCAATACAAGACATTAAACATTGAAAATGGCTAAAACCACTTCTATGTTTCAGTGTTTCTTTTTCCTCCTTCTGCTTAGAAATCGAAAATTAAATATTTTTCAAAACCTATTGATCTATGCATTAATTTAATTTGTATTTAAATAATTAAAGTCTTTCCTGCAAAAAAGAGTACCCAAAGAAAGAACAAGATAAAAAATTTCATTTTTAAAATTGAAACAAATTTTTGTTTAGCTTTTTTCCTTCGTTTGTAATCTATTCGTACCGTAAAAGAGTTTAAAGAAGACATCTAATTGCGAAATTTGGGACTGATATTTTCTTTGTCCTTTTCAACTAATTTAATTAGCATTCAGATTACTTGATCTTCCAAAATTAATTAAAGAGACAATTTGTGAAAAAAAATTTAACGATATGAACACAAAATAGCATAACATATAATAACTTATAATACATAGTACATAAACATAAATAACCTATATACATAGTACATAAACATAAATAATATATATACAGTTACAATAACATGCATATATAAGCTATTTTGTTCATATAATGAAGGAGTTGGAACTTCTAAGGTTGAAGTTATTTCATGTATCATCAAATCTCTGCAACATGCTGATAATCTGATTTAAAGCTTATCCCTAAAAAATTCAATGATAATTGAATGATATTCACTTTGTTTTTCATCGCTTCATTTAGTGTAATTATATTCCGTCCATCGCGGCCGCGGTAGCTTAGAGGTCATAGTCGCAGACTCGTGGGTTTGAACCTTGACGTCACTTGTGTCCCGCCGTGTAGAAGAGCTGATGCACGTTAAAAAAGGTCGAAATACCAAGTTTTCTCGTTGGCGTGGTGCGGAAGTAAGAAAGGAAGTTGCTCACTAAGATATCTTTTTTTTATCCCTTGTGCAAGTTTCAAAATTATGAGATCCATCGCCAATAGCCCTCGTGTTGCTTCTTAGTGCGACGTTAATAAAATAATAATCATATTCTGTCCATCGATTCTTCTAGTGAGCCAATGTCAATTTCAAGAAGTTAGTTTATTCGAATGGGCTAAGAACTAAAGCAAACTGCATATTCTAGATTTTCTTATACCTTCTCAAGGGTAATCGAAAAGAGAGATCGAGAAGAGATTAAGAAATTCGAAATAAAAACCAACGTTTTTATGTGGTGGCAAAGTTTATTAAAAAAATTATTAAAATATTAGTTAAAACTGGTCGCAAATATCTAAATATTGCATTGTTAGACAAATAAGAACGGTTCCCAAAATTTCAGAGCTCTGGCTTGATGGGAAGTTGGTTAAATTAACAATAGACAATTTGATGACACACTGATACACATACATACAGACACACACCAAGTGAAATACATAACAACGTTAAAACTAACTAAAATTAATTAATCCGGTAAATTAAATGGTTGGGATACAGTTTAGTCAAACCACTCTTGGAGACAGGAATTATTTGGCGGTATTTTGCCAAATGTTGCTAAATTGGTCCGCGAAGCGGGCTTATCATTCAGCCAAAAAAAAAAAATTCGCCAAGTTTGGCAATTATTTAAATTGCGCCAAGTGATTGGGCTAAACTGCATTATTTAAAAAAATATGAGTTAAAATTTGTCGCAAACGTCTAAATATTGCATTGTTAGGCGAGTACGAACGATTCCCAAAATTTCAAAGCTCTAGCTAGATGGGAAGTTGGTTAAATTAACGATCGAAAATTTGATGACACACCCACACACTCACACACACACACACCAAGTGAAATTCAGAAAAACGATGTAAAAAGACAAAACCAATTGAAGGAGTCATAAATGGGAAAGATTATTACATTTTCTCTTATTGTGAATGATTCTGAATAAAATTTATACATGACGATTTAGTTTGAATCCATAATTCACGAATTTATTTAGTTATATTTTACATTTTTTGCTCGCTTGAGTTTCGTAGATTATTTAATTCTTTAAACTGAAGTTTATTTTTATCATATCTCTCACTCTGAGAGCTTGTAAAATACTTTAATTTCAAAGAACAATTTAATTCTCACTCGCGGTAGAATTTGATCAATCGAATCCTATAGTTAATAGGAATTTTTTCTTGCATCATCACGTTAAAGTACGACATACTATTTCCATTTATGATGAAGTTCGCTTTCCTCACAACGTTGTTCTTGTCAGCTCTGTTTATTTAGATACAAATTTAGAATATTATAAAACAAGCTTTCCTGTCTGCTATATTATTCAATGTAACATACGAATCTAATAGATTTTACAGGATTTGAATCTTAATTATTCTGCCTTGCTAATAATCTCATTATAGTAGCAATCACATTAAAAACATACCTATTTCAATGGATGATAACGTTTAAAATATCGAAAAACAACTGAATTTTCTAGGTAATTAGATATCAAAACATTTTTAGCAAAATTATGAAATACTGCCACATGTAAGTCATAAGAGTCATTTATGCTTCATTTCAGCTTATCCTGTTCTTTGCCATGTTGGCCATTGCATCTGTTGCATCTGCTCCTGGACCACGACGCATCCGTATTATTCGCAGACGTCCCTTTCGCCTGTTCCGAGGAGATGACGAATACGCTGCCTCTCTAGGCGGTGCTGACGTTGGAAGATACAGAAGGGAGCAGCGAACCAGACATGGACTATTCGGATCATACAGAGATACCGAAGTGTCTGGACTGTCCCTCGGAAGAGCCAAGGTCGGAATGTACTCCCGAGAACGCGATCAGCCTTTGTATGGATAAATATCGAAGGTACCCACCATTTTACTTTTTTTTCATTCGCATCTTGTGTTTGAATTGTCAAACAACAGACAAGTGAGTTGAGTTTATAATCTTGCTGATTCGAAGACAGAACCCTGAAACATTCTTTAAAGTTTCCGTCAAACACTTCTCAATAAGCTATTTAGGAGAATTCAACCTTTTTAATCACCCAAGGGGCTATTGTTTTAGCTGGATCAGTTTTCGCGCACCAAATCACTTCTTAATTTTTTTATAGTTTGCTTCAATTTTAATTACAGTTAGCTTAAATATATTCAATTTAATAATTTATCGTTGCTTTAATTTTGATGTCGGAAAAGTTTACTATTGTCCATTTCTCGATATTTCATCGTTTACTTTAATTCTCATATTTAAATGAGTAATTTAATAATAATTATAAAAAAAGCACACCTTGGGTAGCTAAATCTGTTCTTTGCAAAACTTTGTATAGAACTTTATTTATTTATTTATTTATTTATTTTTGCTAAAATCCTATTTTAGCACATGCTTTGGCGACAGAAACAAAATGGCGCCAAACTACGCCAATAGGGTACCATTAAAATAGGTTATAGTAAGGCGGATTTATAACTAGTGTTGCCAATTTTACACATTGGTTATGTTTTTGTACTTTGTTTTCTGTCGCTAAGACGTGTGTGGGGCAAAATAAAATCGAACCCATTTTTTTTACCGTTTATTCCTGGTTTTATTTCCCAGTTATTCAAATGCTGGTAAATCTCTCTGTTCATAATTTGTACGCTATTTTCAAACTAGATAACGATTTTTTTTAATACATCTGTACCAAGGTATATCGTTTTTGATTACCACGGTAGCCCAGTAGTCATGGTCGAGAACTCACGACCGGCATTGCTTCCATAGCATCGTGGTTCGAGTCCTGAGACCATTAAGGACTCACCGTGTAGCGGGCTGATGCATATTAAGTCTGGTTGAGATTTTAAAGTCCTCCCGTCCGCATGGTGTAGATGTCTGGAGGAGAAGGTGCCAACTCATGTGTCGTCCTTGTCACTTGACCGACGTTCAAAATAACGAAGTCCGTCTCCATTAGCCCTCAAATTGTTTCTAAATATGACGTCAATCAAACGATAAATAAATCGTTCCTAACTTCTGTTTTTGTTTCCCCCCCTCTTTAAATGTATATGTATATTTAATATGGCAACACATTGTTTACTGACGCCCTTAAGCAACACAAAGGCTATTGGTGACTTACCTCGCACTTTTGATTGAACTCAAATAAAGCGTGATTAGGTAAATTGATAAAGATTATAGGAGTGCAATTAATTGAATTAGGTAGTGATATATAAGCAAAACAGAATTGAAAGGAAAGAGAATGGAGATAGAGAATAAAAAAAAAATGCCAAGTGCTAATAGATATTAAAAAGTTGGATTGATTCATCGTAATCAGTTGTTTGGATTGGAGTTAGCTGGAAGCAACTCCTAGTTAGATTAATAAGAGTTGAATCTGTCATAAACAAGAAGTGTGCGAATCGGAACGAGTGATTTTGGTAAGCTTAGAATTTATTACTGGAATATAAACTAGGCTTAACTGGTGAAGAGGATTTCGAGAGAGAAAGCGCGATCTTGTATATTTCTGTACTGACAGATAATAAACAGTGTTGTCTTTTTCTGACGTCTCTTAAATTATTCACTATTTAACTAGCCTGAGGAGTTAAACAATGAAGATAGACCAATACGCACTGAAGTAATAAAAAAATTTCAGCTCTCATTTCTGCAATTTTTATAATACTTTATAGAAAAATTATTAGTCTTTAAAAGAATTCATTTTAACTAAAATTTTATTCGGCAGTTTTCTTTATCATTATCTTCTTTTTTTATTTTAGAGTTTCTAAAACGAGATGAACTGGACATTCCAGACTGGATTGTTACGAACCTGGAAACAACTGGAGAGTATGTAATCATGCTGAATAAGCTTGGTTATTTGATTCTCGATGTAATTCATTATTTAAATAAATAATGAATTTTAAAATATTTTATTTCTTGATTAACCTCTTTCTTTTGAGTAATTGCTGTATACACACAGAGAGAAAAAAAATTTCAATGAGCTTGATTATTTGTAAAATATCTAGAACAAATAATTTACTTTTACGTGAAATTTAGTATCGATTCTTATATATATATATATATATATATATATATATATATATCGCTAATAGATAAGATTATATATAAAATGAGGCAGTGCAGTTAAAATGTCAACCATATTAAAATTGTCCCATTTGGTGGAAGAATTTCTTAAGATCTTAAAATTTCTCATAAGGGTACAATAAACTCGTATATTCTCGTTCAAATTTCTTCGTAGGATAAGGACATTTTTCCTACAGTTTTCTTAAGAGTTCTCCCTAAAATAACTCCTAAAAACTGAAAATAATTTTTAAAGAATTAAATATTTGATCCAAATCCATTTTTGTATAACTTTATCATGATCTAAGTAGTTGAATTTGAGTTAAATCTTAAATATATAAATTTTCGATAGCCCCTTTAAAGCATATAACTTTAGATTCAAATTAAAAATTAGCCTTAATTTTGCAAGAAATCATTTTGTACCTGATATTGAGTAAAATATATTATTATTTATTTTCTTAATCATGCGTGTAAATAAACTGCTTCAGAAGTCGTTGAATTCACTATGATAAAATTCCAAATATGGAGTATAGCTAACAAAATATATCTATGTTACAAATTTTTTCAATTAAAATATTCACAAAATGAAAAAAAAAATGATTCAAACATATCATTTTGTAAAGAAATAAATCTTTTTTAGGTTTTGAGCCACATATCATTATGTGCAAAAGAGATAAAGTTATTATTCGAATTTAGCTGTTTTTCAGAAAAAGTATAAGACTGACATTTTGGAAAGCAAACAAATTCAATTGAAATATAATTTCATATTTATACACATAGCATAAGAAAGGGGCTTTAATTTAAAACAATTACTTACAAACAATTTTAATTTAACGGGAGATTTAGTGTGAGAAACACTCCCAGTATATATTTATTTCTTCCGTAGAAGAGATTCTTCGAATTCTAGAACGTGTCTTCGCATAAAGTGAGTCATCAGCAAAGATCGAATTCTAAAAATACGCTAAAAGATAACCTATACATTTTCCTAAAGAATTTGAAAAAAACATGACTCACACACATAAATTTCTGTTTAAAATGTCCTTAAAATATTTTACTCTGTGTTAATTCAGAAATTAGCAGTAGAAGTGAACCAAATTATCAAATTTTCTCAGCTTTATTAAAAATCTCCTTGTTTTCAAAAAAAAATTTGATTGCAACTAAATTAACTCTGAAGCTTACGATTCAGTAAATACATATTCAAAATCCTGAAAAGGTTACACATATATGAAAATGAAAATTTTTAAGAATTCGAATATAAACTAAAAGTTACCTTGAATTTTTTATAACCATAATGTACTGTAACGTCAATATTTTGAACTTAACACCATATATTCTTCATTTCATGCCCACTCATTTTTGTTGACGCCGTTTTCTCAAAACAACAACATGTTAGCACATATTAATACTCAAGTTCTAGCTTGCTAACTCACTAGGGATCGTGTGAGTTTTTCCGCAAATATTAGGTTTTCTAGTGGGTTTTTCACTTCTCCCTAGCATAGATTCACACTTAAACGCCTTCAATCACCATCTGTCTATTATCAACGTAAGGTTACGTTCTCCATCATGCGCCATCTACCCACTGCTCACTATTCATTTCACTACTAATTCAATTATCCGTCGTTTTTATTTGTAAATATATTCACTACACTTCTTATATTAATCTTTAATTTGCGTAATGACGTTTCGTTTGATTGGTAAAGAGTTGGAAATTTAAATATAAAATCAAAAAATAAGCCCAAATCTTAATTTTGGAAATTTTCGGGAATATCTCACGTCACGATTTTAAAATGGGGAAAAACTACGATTATAATCGGTCAGTTATTAAACGGAATCTTTTCAGTTTCAGCTTTATGTATTTAACCTCATCAAGTTATTCCATAAACTTACAAAAAATATTTAAAAGCGATCAAATAAATTACAGAACGCAGTTTTGTATTCAAAGTTTTAAGACCTGGTGGGCATGTTTTCCTCTAAAGTGTTTCCCTTTAAAAATTTAAAACTATATTGTAGTGGATTTTGTTTTAAGGTAAAAAATGGTATTATTAAAATGTAAAACATTGAATCACTTTTAATGATGTCCATGCGTGCATTACTTTTATTTTAATAGTATAAAAAGTACAAATTAAATTCTTGTTGCTATGTCTTATGCGTTTAGGGAAGAAAAAGATATGTTATCATGTTCGATAACATAATTCCTCTTTTAGCACTTTTCGAAGAGTAATGACATTAACAGAGTCATAAATTCGATACCCTAGGTAATTTGTAGAAACTTAATTATTATTCGTCAAATTATTATATAAGTTAAAATCATCTTCTTTCTTCCGATCCATTCCTTACCACGAAACTTTCAAAGATCGTTGATGTTTGTTGATAACATAACATTACATTATCACGTTGATAAAAGACTTTAGATACAATTGTAGAATGACCTACAGCATTCTCATTGCACAAAACCTTCAAAGATCATTTATGTTTGTTGATAACATAACATTACTTTATCATGTTCATAAAAGATTTCAGATACAATTGTAGAAAGGCCTACAGCATTCTCATTGTGATATGCTGTTATATCATCAATTTGTCCACATGGCCTATTGGGTTAAAATATTAGACTTTAACATATATTTGGGAGCTTCCAATTCATATTACTGAAGAAATGTGTTTATGAAATTCTTAAAATACGTACACCCACAAAGTGAATTTTCCAAGTTTTGATACTTGAAATTCATTTAACATTAAACTAAAAATAGTATTATGTAAAGTAATATTGATTTTTTTAAGAACTGTGTAGTTTACTATTAATTACATTTGTTGTTTAGAATAATAACTGTAATAACCAATATATTGATCTTTCTGTCCGAAAAATGAAAAACTCTCTTTCCTAACTAAATTGTTCATTTTAAATTAATATCGCTCAAAAACTATTGGTAACGAAACTCATAGTTATGAGCATCGATCAAGGGACAAAGATGATATTTGAGCTTGTCCTCACTCTCCAAACTTCAACACCACAGCACCCAAAGAATTTATAGCACCTTCAGAGTTAACAAATAACATTATTTCATACGATGTTTCTTAGTGGAAACTTTTTTCAATTTATTCTATTACTGGAGAATAAAATATAAAAATTTGGAGGGGAAAAAAAGAAATTTCTTATCAATTTTCAACATTTCTTCTCGGATTTATACAGAATCGTTTGTTTCTTTAACCTTACTATCGTATTCATATCTTAATTTCCGTTTTTATTTGATTATTTAAAAAAAAACATTTAAATATATATAATCCGAATGTACAGTTCCTTAAAGTACTGTATCATAAATACAAATGTTCCGAAATATATATGTATTTATGATACAGTAATTTCTAGCACTTAAATCGTGTTCACAGACTTGCGGTCGGAGTCGTTTTATCGAGGCGTGGGTTCGAGCCCTGATGTGCTAAAGACCCGCCGTGTAGCGGGGCTAATGCACTTTAAACTTATCCAGGTCCCAAATCCTCCTCTTAACATGGTGTGGTAATTTGGAGAGGTAGACGCCAACTTAAGTGTTATCCTCTTCACTCGACAGATGTTCAAAATTATGAAATAATAATAGCTCTCTCGTGATGCTTGGGGCCGCGGTAGCCTAGTGGTCAAGGTCGTGGACTAGCGGCTGGCGGTTTTCGTTCAGTCGCGAGTTCGATCTTTGGCCGCTAAAGACCCGCCGTGTAGCCGGGGCTGATGCACGTTAAATCTGTTCGGGGTCCAAAGTCCTCCCGTTGGCGTGGTGTGGATGTTAGGAGAGGGGGGTGCCAGCTCAGGTCTCGTCCTCGTCACTTGACCGTGGTTCAAAATTACGAGGTCCGTCGCCAATAGCCCTCGTGTTGCTTCTAGTGCGACGTTAATAAAAACTAAACTAAACTCTCGTGATGCTTTTCTAAGTGTGGCGTTAATAAACTATCACAATATTGGATACCTGTGTGGTGACCGGGTGTGAAAGAAGAATTCCACTGTAGCTCATGCATGTCGTAAGAGGCGACTAAAATGGGTACCCAGTGTCTGGGGGTATAGACGGGCATCCTGCCTCTGAGGATTATATCATCAGACCTAAGGGGCAGGCCTTCTATAAGTAAGAACGGGCATCGCAACCCCAAGGCACCCCAGTGATATTTTTCTTTCACTTCGGGTTTATTGTCTCTGGTAAACACGGGCTGTAGATTGAAATAACTCCTAGCATCATAAAGTTTTAGTTGTGATATAATCAAGTTAGAAACAATATCTATTTTATTGTTCTTGGGATATTTTCACACAATCATCATCCGGAGTTATACATTTCTGCCAGAGTTTCTTAACCTTTCTATAAGGCCGCCACTACAGAACTCTATTTTCTCCATGCATCAGGTTACTTCAATCTACGGTTTCGTGGTGACAAAACAAATCAAACTTGATAGCTATAATATCCAACATTATGTACATAAGGATCAATTAATATGCAGAACAAATTTTATCGAGATATCTCGGTTATTTCTTAGTAATAATTAAAACTTTGCGATAACCTTTCCGATTTAACAACAAACATTATTTTTATGAGAAATTATGCCATTATTACATGCTGTAATAGGAGATTGTGCATTATTATGTTGCATAGTAATAACGGATTTTTTCACACCTAAAATAATATCTGTATCAAAAGTGAATGCAATAAATTTAAGGATTTTTGATGAAAAACCTAATTGCATACATAATTGCAAAAAACAAATCAGTAGAGTACATTGTTTTTGTTAAAGTTGACTTCGAATTTGCTGTTCAAGTTGAGGTGTTGCACTTCTACCCGACTCTTGTGCCATAACTCAATCAAATATAACTAACACTAAGAGTCAATAACTTACAAAGAGAGACACTAGGAAAATCTCGCACAACTATCTATTCAATAGCCTTGCAGTATAATATCTGATGAATATGTTCTCTCCTGGATAACACCCTGGATAGATTCACCCAGTCAACTAATACCGAATTAATAGTGTCTTACCAAATTCTCTCCAGTCGAGTTTGACTTGGTTTCTCGAGCCCTTCGTGGCTGCTATCACCTGTAGCAACTCTTGTTATCGTCTTCCGCTTGTAAGGTATACACTCAGCGCAAGTGCTACTCGACCTCTATCCTCAAAATTTGCCTTTGCTTATATACTCTCCTATCTAGCTACCTCACTTTTTTTCTGCCTGCCTCTAATTAGAATAATCACGTTTCATTTTGATTGGGAAGAAACTGTTTGTTTCGTGTAATCAATCAAATTCAAGTCTCCAAGTTTAGTGAAGAGAAAATCGCGAATAGCCCAACATCACAAAGTTTTTTTAAAAAATAAACATTGCTTTAATATTGAATTATTCTACAATTAATTTTCTATTATTTTATACTTTAATAGAAAATTATACTATTAGTATATTGTTATGTTTAAAGGTTTTAATGGGAAATTATGCAATTAACGTACAGATAAAAAAAATGTTATACACCTAGAAAAAATAGAAGTACTGCTTGATCGTTTCATTAAAAAATATTAATGCACTACTACCATTCACCGAAAACCAACGAATAATCAAAACAATAGATTGTTCCAAAGAAGGCGAGGACGGTCTCATTTGCCGCAAAAGCTGTGGCCACGTTTATTTGGGTACAAAGAGGGTTGTATTAATGGACTTCTCAAAAAATGAAAAAAATTATCATGATCAATACTACTGAGGGTTACCCTATACCGATTTCTGGCATCCTCGTAGATTTGCTTAGAAACTTTCTTATACAATGGAATATATATAATATTTATTTCAATTTCGAGCAGAAAAGGTTTATATTATACCTTTATATTATTTGCCTAAAAATTATTTCAATTATATCATCGCCTAATGATTATTTGCTTTTTATGAAATGATTATCCATTGAGAAAGAGATTCTTTCAATGAATACAGTTTCTCCCTCCTTATTTTACCCATTTTTTCCTATTTTTTTTTTCTCTTTCATATTTGGATACGTTTGCTTACGTATTTTAAAAAAATTATGTGACAGTGTGTGATTGTACTTGTTTATCAACGTCGTACTGAGAAGCAACGCGAGGGCTATTGGCGACAGACCTCGTAATTTTTGAACTTCAATCAAATGACAATTCTGACACCTGAACTGGTCCGTCCCGCTCCAAATTTCCGCACCACACCACGAGGAATCATGGCCTTGTTCCAAAAATTATTACACATTATACCTACATTGAACATTTAACAATGATGCTGTTATTACATTCTAAGATTAGAAATCTCTGATGTGATTTAAGTAAAAATAATTTTAAAGAGAATATATGGCCTGTTCCAAAATTTATTAGACTTACTCAAAATGCCTATCTGCAAAAAAAAGCAGTATTAATGCTAATTTCAAAGATTATAGTATGCATAAACAATTTTGTAGAGCTGATTTAGATTAGTGAAACTGATTGAATACTTCGTTCAATGAATTTTCAGAACTCAGGGTGTTGCATAAAAATAAGACTGCTACTGCCTTTCTAATTATGTAGATCTGATTTAAGTTTATCTCACGTCTATCCGCATTTTGATTTGTGGAGTATTTAATGCCATGATTTTTTGCGCTTATTCCAAGATCTTTTATTATTTGAGCTATTTGAATGCAATAAAGAGTGCATCTGATAGAGCAAAAAATAATCAATGCTTCCAAATTAGCTTTTTTTCCTACTATTTTAAAAATATTTGAAAATATTTTTTTTAAGTCCGGAAAAAACTCAAAAAGAATCTTATTAAAATAAAAATAAAAAATAGTTTTTTAAAAAAATCTTAGGAAATAAATCAATTCCACAGAAGCATTCATTATTTTTCTTTCAAATGCACTTTTATTGCATTCAAATAGCTCAAATAATAAAAGATGTAAAATATAAGTCAAAATCTCATAGACA
>BMAW01093686.1:285457-314926 GCA_019974015.1 Nephila pilipes
ACATTACGTCCACGAAATCAAAATGGCGGGTAGACGGGAGCCTTAAGTTCCGAGATTATCTTTAATCTAACATACACCCGGTAAGGCTGGAAAAAGGGTTAAGGTAGACGATCAGAACTAAATTTAATTCATTTGAAAATTAGTAAAATGCTTCGTAGAAGCGAACTGTTTGAAGTGCAGAAAGTTTTTCAGTGAAAAATGAATAAAATAAGAAAAATTCTTAATAATTTTAAAATTGATATTCACAATGTTTTGAGTAAGAAAGAATTCTATGGAACACAAAATTTTTGTGCATCATCTTACTAAACTTGCTAGATCTTTCTTTTCCCTGACAAGTTCTTATAATTTTGTAATAGGTAGTTTGGTACTTTTTATTTTTATTACTTTTTATTTTTTCTAAATGAATTACATATATGATTGTTGCTATATTTTTTCCTGAAAACGTTATTTATTGACATGAAGTTCTTTTGATTTTGAATAAAATATATCATTCATTTACTAAATAGCAACAAGTTTTAGCCTTATATTTTTGTAACAGACAATAAATATATTTATGGTTTATAAAAAAATGAGACCGTATTTCTTCTTCTAAATCATTAGAAATTAATAACAAGTGACTGCATCACTAAAAAGAGTTTTGTGATTTCTGTTTTCTTATACTTCATGATAATATCAAATCGGTTCAGCACATTTTTAAATATTCTAAAAAAGAAACTTTGAAGATATTATTTGAAAATATAAAATACATAAAAATAACGCAACCTTATAATCATGTTAAAATTCCACTTAAATTTATAGCACATTTTCAATATTTTTTTTAATATTTTTTCCCTAAATTAAAAAATTAATATATATTACATCTTTCAATATAGGCTGAAAAGGTATTTTTATAAGTTTTATTTTTTATCCATGGTTGCATTTAATAAGAGTTTCATTTTAAAAGCCAAACATTTCATGCAAGAGTTAGGTTAATTTTATAACTAATATTTTGCACGTTTTATCGGATCAGTCAAATGTTACTAAAACTCAACGAAATATTCTTCATAATTTGGTTTCAAACTATAAGCCAATTAAGACTAAAACTACTGATATTCATATGTCTATTAATTAAAAGAATGAAACACCAGTAACACATAAACCACGACGATTACCTATTGAAAGAAAAATTGTAGATGACCAAATGATGAAATGGTTGGCTGATGGTATTGTTGAGCCATGCTCTTCTGATTTTTCTAGCCAAGTAGTTATTGTCAGGAATAAAGACGGATCCCCGAGAGTTTGTATTGATTATAGACAACTTAATAAAAACATTGTAAAAGATAACTATCCATTACATTTAATAGATGATCTGCTTGATAACCTTCAAGATGCAAATACGTTCAGTACAGTTGATCTTCGAAACACTTTTTTTTTCATTTTGAAATAGAACCAAATAGCTGACGATATACATCATTTGTGACACGTAATAGATAATTTCAGTTTCTACGTGCTCTTTTCGGTCTTTGCACGTCACCAACAGTGTTTCAGCGGTACGTAAACAAAATATTTAAGGATTTTATTATCGAAAGTCATGTCTTAATTTACATGAATGATGTCATTATAAAATCTAAAAATACAGAAGAAGGTATCGAAAGACTTGCCTCGGTGTTTTCACTCGCTTCATCCTATGGCTTAGACATAAATTTTCAAAAATGCAAATTTTTAAGTATACAAATAGAATTTCTTGGTCATGTTATTAAAAATGGAAAATTGTACCGGTCATTGCAAAAAATCAAAGCTGTTATTAATTTCCCTGAACAGAAATGTCGAAAAGACTTACAATCTTTTCTTGGTCTTGCTGGATATTTTCGGAAATTCATTTCAAATGTCTCCATCATTGCACGTCCTTTAACAGAACTTCTGAAAAAAAATCTTGAATTTAAATTTGCTGATAGAGAAATAAAAGCATTCAATTCTCTCAAACAATGTTTATCTTATCCACCAGTTCTGAACATTTGCAAACAGAACGTTGATACCGAAATCCATTGTGATGCTAGTATTCATAGTTATGGATGTACTTTACTCCCAAAATCAATAACGGATAATGCGCTTCACCTAATATATTTTATGACTAAGAAAACGATAGACGCCGAAACAAAATATAGCAGCTATGAACTTGAAGTTTTAGCTATTGCCAAGCATTAAAAAAGTTTAGAGTTTACTTGTTAGGCAAACATTTCAAAATAGTTACTGACTGCAATTCGTTTACAATGACACTAAAGAAAAAATATTTGTGCACTAGGATAGCGCGATGGGAATTGCAACAACAAGATTTTGATTATAAAATAGAACACGTTAAAAATGAATCACGTAGACGCTCTAAGTAGATACCCAGTTATGATCGTACAAGACTGTCTCATTGCAAAAATCAAAACGGCTCTAGAACAAGACAATGAAATCCAAACTATTAGAGAACTTTTAAAAATTAAACCTTACAAAGATTACCTTCTAAAATCTGATATATTCTACAAGTTTGTAGATCGTGAAGAACTACTCGTTATGCCTAAAAATATGCAGAGCGACATTATACGCAGCGATCAAGAGTGTGGACACTATGCTTATAAAAGAACAGAAAAAGCACTCAAGCATTAATTCTATATCCCTAAAGTTAAAGAAAAAATAGATTGTTTAGTTCAAAATTGAGTTCCATGTATTTTGGGTAATCGCAAACGTGGCAAACAAGATGGTTTACTACATCCTATCGAGAAGGAAGCCTTTCCTCTACACACATTTCATGTTGACCATTTAGGCCCATTCCCTACTTCAAACAAGAATTATAAACATATTTTTGCCGTCATTGATACCTTCATAAAATTTGTATGGCTTTACCCTACGAAGTCAACAGATGCTGCAGAAGTTATTACAAATTAGGAAATGAAAAATACATAGTTGGCAATCCATCTCGAATTATGTCTGATCGTGGTAACGCATTTACTTCTAAACAATTTCAAGATTATTGCAGTACTGAAAAAAATCGAACATTTCCCAATCACCACCGGATTACCTAGAGCAAATGGACAAGTACAGCATTTAAATTCTACAGTCGAAACAGATATATCCAAAATTTCCATAGACAATCTAGAAAAATGGTATATGCAATCAAAGAAGTCCAAAAGGTTATAAATTCAGCATTTCAACGAAGCATTCAAACAACTCCCTTCGAATTGCTGTTTGGTACTAAAATGAAGATGCCACAAGATTTCAATATCACAAATCTACTTAATGAAGAAATCCAATTTGATTTCGTCAACAACCGTGGCGAGTTAAGGAAACAAGCTAAACAGCAAATCCTGAAAGTTCAAGATGAAAACAAAAAGAAATTACAACCTCCGGCGAAAACCAGCAACTATTTTCAAGCTTGATGATCTTGTCACCATCAAACGTACTCAATTGGAACCAGGATTCAAACTGAAACCCAAATATTTAGGTCCATACAGGATAACGGAAATCAAACCGTACAACACTTACGATGTTCAAAAAATAGTGGGGTTTTTTTTGAAGCACCAGCGAAAAATAGTACTTGTGCTAAATATCTCAAGCATTGGACTAATGACACTATTACCCGATGAACAAATGCAACAACATTTTCGTCCGAATTTTAAAAAGACATCGTTATTATTTTTCCTAAGAATCTTTTATCTTCTACAGTAAGTTTTTTTTTTTTTTTTTGTATTTTTCTTGTGTATTAATTTTTCTTTTCAATTTTACAGATATTGTGAAATAGCTTAATTTTTTTGGATTTCCCTAATTGTTAATATTCAACCATATATTAATCAACTTTTAAGTGAGTATGTTCTTATTTTAAATGTGTTATTATTTTCAAAAAATGTATGCATATATATTATTGTTTTAATTATACCTTTACTGGTCAGGTGATATTGTGGTTGGTCGATTGTGGGAATTGTCCCGCTGTGCTACAGCAGCGCCTCCTACAACGCAGATTAGATTATTAGATCTCGAGGTGTAAGCACGTAGAAATCCGCGTCCATCTTTTCCTATAATTTCTTATACTTTAATAAACTTTTTCCTCCTAAGATGAGCGTGGTTTTTACAACATACCGACGCCAACCTACACACACACACACACACACACACACATATATATATATATATACACACAGTGTTATCAAGATGATTCATCCGATTTAAAAGTTCCATATTTTCAAAAATAAATGACACAGAGTGATAAGTAATAAATGAAGGCAAAGGAGACCTGTGGGAGTTTTATATTGTTAAAAATAGATGGCACTCATGTGTTCTTCATGAAGCTATTTCACGAAAGGTATTTTAGAAGCATTCAAGGAACAACTTTGCAAGGATCACTCGCAGTGGACCAGATCACTTGATATTACACAGCTGGCCACTTAAGTCTCCCGATAAGTTCCCATGCAATTTCTTCCTTCGGGGGTTTATAAAATACAGGGAGTGTGTCATTACCCACAAATTTATTTGAACTTAACAGATTTCTGCTGCTGTATAGTCAATTACCACTAACATTTTGCGGCGTGTTTGACAAGAATTTACACATCGAATTGATTCTAATACTAGTAACAAAAGGAAGTTATATCGAACACTTGAACCAAAACTTCTATATTTTCCCTTTGCATTCAAGGTATTACTAATAATTCTGTAACTTTTCTTTTTTGTTATGAAAATATGGAATTTTGAAATCAGATGAATCATTTTGAATAGCCTTGTACAGGTAAAGGAATATCACTCCTATCGATTCACTAGGTTCGAGAAATGGAGAAACAATCGAATAAACACTGCATCTTAATTCACGGTTTCACTTTAACACGGTTGGAGAATGAAGAAAAGGATGGTCAGGTTTTCAGTACAAAATAGTTTATTTAAACTTAACATAAGCTAATAACGAAGAAAACAATATCAAAGAAACAGCATCTTTCTCAGTTTAAAAAACAACTTTCTCTCATTTTCATATTCACATATTTTCATACACGCCTCAACTTCAGAAATCTTCTTTTATGTAGCTTCACTGTGGAATCTAATTGGATAAAATAAAATTTATATTAAAATTATTTTTTCAACTTATATCGATGTGTGTGGTCTTAGTTTGCATTTTTACCATAATTCAAAAATATGATCAAAAATAGGATTAAAATTAAATAGATATCGAAAGACTTTGCAAGAATTCCAGCTTTGTCAAATGTATTGTTCAAAATATTTTATTTCATTTAGCATTCCCTTTTTTGGTGTGTTTCAAAGAGACGATACAACTATAGTTTTAACATGACAGTTAAAAATATTAATACTATTCTAAATTTACGAAATAGCCAAGTTGGAATCCTTTTCATTCCTTTCCGACTTTAATTTCTTCTGAAATATTTTCCATGCTATAATTTATTTGTAATATTCTTTAACTTAACTTTAAATATCTCAAATAAGTTTTTCAGTGTCAACTATTGAAAAAAGTGGATTTTTTTAAAAGTAAGATCTTATTATCTTACTCTCTTTTAGTTCATACCGAGAATTACACTTGATCAATCAAGATTAATCTGGGTAGACAAATCATTTTTTTTATCTCGCACTTTCTTATGTTTTATCTCAGTTCTCTTTTTTGATATGCGTCATTGACTTTTCTCGTAACCTTGTTTTCATTTTTAAAACGTTTTTCTGAATTTCACTTGGTGTGTGTGTGTGTCATCAAATTTTCGATCGTTAATTTAACCAACTTCCCATCAAGTTAGAGCTTTGAAATTTTGGGAATCGTTCGTACTCGCCTAACAATGCAATATTTAGACGTTTGCGACAAGTTTTAACTAATATTTTCTTTAATAATGCAGTTTAGCCCAAACACTTGGCGCGATTTCAAAAATTGGCACCAAACTTGGCGATTTTTTTGTTTGGCTGAACGTTAAGTCCGTAAAACGGAACAGGGTAGCCACATTTGGCAAAATACTGCCAAATAATTCTTGTCGCCAAGAGTGATTGGGTTAAACTGCATTCCAACCATTTAATTTACCGGATGAATTAATTAATTTTAGTTACTTTTAACGTTTTTATGTATTTCACTTGGTGTGTGTCTCTGTGTGTGGGTGTGTATCAGTGTGTCCTCAAATTTTCTATTGTTAAATTAACCAACTTCCCATCAAGCTAGAGCTCTGAAATTTCGAGAACCGTTCTTACTTGCCTAACAATGCAATATTTAGATATTTACGACCAGTTTTAACTAATATTTCAATAATTTTTCTTAATAAACTTTGCCACTATATAAAAGCGTTGTTTTTAAAAACTTTGGTTTTTATCTCGAATTCTCATTGTAAAATAGTTTCTTTCATTTCAGTTTTTCAGCTGAAGAAAAAGAGGCTGGACTCTTGTCTGAAAATTAGAGATTGTCTAAGTCCTAGTCGAACGGTGAAAAAGACACTTCAAGCAGATGTAATGCGAGTTGTTATGTTCAAAAGGGAAAGAAGCCTTAAAATCCTAATGTAATGTATTGCAGTGGGGAAAGTAGGAGAGTAAAGTACCTGCTTAGGTATTCATAATTACAATATATGTCCCCTATAACTCTCACGTATTGTTAGATTAGTAATTTTTAACCGATTAACAGCGGTGCCTTGATATGTCGTAATGTAATCGCAGATATGCCGTAAAGATAATTAATTAAACGATTAGGCATATTTTAAATTAGTACCGTTTTAAATATAGCAGCTGCAGCACTACTGCCGCAATTCTACGCAGGCACTGAGTACCCATATCCGTTGACAGGTCACAGACACCAACACGGAAGCATTCGTCCATGTTTACGTTTGTTTGTGTTTGTTTAAAATGTCTCACACTATCAGAAAGGCTTCCGATTGAAATACGGGCTGTCATTCATTTTCTGCATGCAAAAGGCGTGAAATCTGCCTAAATTCATCAGTAGATAAATGAAGTGTGTAGATACGTAGATATGGAGGAAATTGGAAACGAAACAGTGATGGAATGGAGCACTCATTTCCCCAAAAATTAAAGCTCAATCAAGCAATTTCAGCTCGCAAAACCCTGTACACTGTAATTTGTAATTGGCAGGAGGTGTTCCTTGTGCCTTGAGATGACATAATAAATTCCGAGACATATTGTGACATCTTACTGAAAGTGCGTCGTGCAATCCTGGGATTGTTTTACTTCATGACAATATCCGTCCCCACGTGGCTCCTCGAACCCAGGATTTTGTCGCATCATATGGCTGAGAGCAACTTGAAGTGCGGTAAGTACTCATCAGGTGGCAGATTTCCATGAAGATAGAATGCAGAAGCTAGTTGTACAGGGATATGAGAAGTGCCTTAATGGTGGAGATAATTATGTTGAATGTCTGCGAGATTAAGGTATGGGCATTCGAATAAAAATAAGACCGAAAAAACTGCACTTGTTTTTTTAATATTAAAATAGTACTTTATATACATATAAAAATACGCTCTGACGCTTTTACAAAAAAAATTCTCTTCAACAAATTAAACAATACATATCAACATTAAACCTTTTTTGAAAGACTCGAATATTCAACCAATCGATGTAAGGAAAATTAAAAACGAGCATAAACAAAATATAAATATATAACACCAATTAAGTTTTTTTTATTTTTATTTTACATTACAAGTTATTTTATTATGAACGCTTTTACAGCTGTTTATTTTTGTCTGACACAAAAATCCTCTTATCGAACCAATAATACACGAAAATTGGTATCACGGTTCGATGCCCGAGTTGGCACCTCTCTCCACATCAACGTCCCACTACGCCAAAGGGTGGACTTTTAGATCCAACAGATTTAACCTGCATCGGCCTCTCTACACGAAAGGTCTTTAGAAAAATCCGGTCTGAACAAGTAATATAAAAAAAAATTAAGTCGATTCCTACTTGATCAACAAAGAAAATTTTTATTTTAGTTACTCTTTTTATTAAATAATTACAATTAATATAAATATGTATATACATATGACAGAATCACAATATAAAGTGGAAAAAGAAATTTTTTTCCGGCGATCTACACGCTTCGTCACTGACGGTATTTATTCCTAAATTTATATCCTGCTAAATATCTTATATCAGAGTAATTTTTTTTCTCCTGTATAAAACTAAAATTAATTATTTGAAAATCAAATAAAAAAAACTTTATGCTTCGACGAGATTCGATCCGAAAGCATGAAGATTTCACGCCGACGCTCTACCTACTTTGCCATTGCAAGACAAATGACATATAGAAGCATTGAATTGTTTCTTAATTCATCCGGTAAATTAAATGGTTGGAATGCAGTTTAACCCAATCACCCTTGGCAACAGGAATTATTTGGTGGTATTTTGCCAAATGTGGCTACACTGGTCCGTTCGAGGACATAAGCGTTCAGCCAAAAAAAATCGCCAAGTTTGGCAATTTTTAAAATCACGTCAAGTGGTTAAACTAAACTGCATTTTCATCAATTAAATGAATCAATATTTGAAAAAACTGTATTAGCATCAAATGTCATCCACTACAAATTTAAAAAAATGTATTTGAACTTGAGTGGATGAATAAAAATTATTTTATTAACGATTGAAAATTTGAACAAGATATATATGAGGAGAGTGTGAACTAATAGTAGGAATTTAAAAATGCATCACGATTGAAATATCTCCAACCATGATCGCTGGGCTATAGCGGCTACATTATAAGTTTCGGTTACATTAATAAAGAAATAACAATTAAAGAATTTATTGTTTATTATTACGATTTAAAGTGCCATTGGAGTTTAATTCTAGTTTCATAGTTTTAAGTGTGTCGTGGTATTAAGAAACACTATTTTAGAAGAGTTATATATATATATATATATATATATATATAATTCTAATCATTCACACTCAATGAACCACATTCAGAAAGTTTCGGTTCTGAAACACTAAAATTATCATGCTAAGCTTTGTTATTTTTGTATTTTAAAGTTTCCACCCTTAAATATACTTAAAACGGGAATTAAAAAAAATATCTTTTGGAAAATTTTATTTTGCTAACTAAATTACTGTACAATTTCTTGCAAATAAAAATGAATTATTAATGTCCGCCCTAGAAAAGATTTCGAAATAACTGCGATATGAAACGTAGCATTTATAAAAAAATAAATAAGATAAACAAAATGTGTCGTTTAGTTACCTCTGATACCTTTAAAGAATACAAAAGTTTTAAATTCATCAGGTACAATTATACCCCTCGGTTCTTAAACGACTCTGTTCTCCAACAAATCGGTTAATGAACAAGATTTTCTGACAAATGTGCTTCGTTTCATGAACTATACTTCTGCTTGCTTACAGTTCTCATGGTAATCTGCTCGAGATTCCAAATCCTTCCATTAGTGTGGTGTGGTAGTTTGAAAAGAGAGGTTCCTCCTTCACTTGATCAAGGTTCAAAATTACGAGGTCCATCGCTAATAGACCTCGTGTTTCTTCTCAATGCGACGTTAATAAATAATCACAATCACATACATTCGGCATGTTAAAAGTACCCTCGGGGGTTTACCTTTTTCAGGTAAGTAAGGGCATCACTCTACGGTACTGTAGTGATCTTCTTCCTTTCCTATAGGGCTAACTGTCTTTAGTAAACGTGAGTGGTGGCACGCCTCCCCTATATCCATTACGATACTTCTCTATTTTCGATCCTTTTCTGATGAAGCAATTTTTATCGTTTTCCCATTTTTTCAAACGTCTAGATTGCAGTTGCACCTTTTTGTCGCAGTGTAGCCATACCTGGCTCTTGCGCCATCAAACTTCTCACCATCACTTACTACATAGGTAAAGTTCAGTTGTGCTTTCTTTAGCACACTTTTTTTTTAAAACATCGATCGATCGCGAATTTCATAAATCTTTTTGCACATACATTTTTCTAAATTACCCCTCAATATCTCAACAAAAAATCAAAAAGAGACAAGAACAAGTGATAGTGCTATTAGGAAGCCTGATCGATATACTATTGAAAAAAAAGAGGGAAGTCTTATAAACACGAAAACCACTGAAACGTTTAGCTAAGACTTCCCTCTTTTTTCAGTCTAACATCTTCATTTTTTCAAGTAACATCTTTAGACACACTAGAAGGCTTTATTGCAACTTTGTTTTTAAAAATGGTACAAAAGGTAGATTTCTCCCAACCAAACTATATAATGAAATTAGAAACACGAATACCACTAAAACGCTTAGCTAATTTCATTATATAGTTTGGAGAAATCTACCATTTGTACCATTTTTAAAAACAAAGAGGCAATAAAGTCTTCTAATGTGTCTAAAGATGTTACTCTTTTTTCGAATCAAATGCTCAAATTATAGAAAATGTAGAAAAGTTATTGCCGATAGGATGCATGAAAAAGAAGCTAGTGTGGAAAATGGGAGAATTTGGAGCCTCGACAGACTTAAATTGCACCAGCCCCACAACACACATTTCTTTAGTGGCATCAAGGCTTGAACACACGATTTGACAGTATCAATGCCAGGTGTAAATTCGCCATCATAACCACTTTGCTACTGCTACCACAATCGACTGAGAACACAATCCTCACTTTTTTTAATCGGTGTTAATCCATCAATTTTTAAGAAATGAGCAGCTTTGTCATGCCTAACCTTGCTATCGTCAAATAGTATTTGAAAGTTGTCGTGCTATAACTGATACCTCTCCCACTATTTAAGAGTGAATTCAAGTGCAAAAGATAAATTGAGTATAAATTAGGAATACCTCAACCTTTGGCTCTTGTGCAATAAATTTCAACTTTCACTCATTGAGTTTGAGTGAAAGTGGAGATTTATGGCACAAGAGCCATATCTGGCAATATAATTAAGTAGATAAAGGTGAATAACAAAGAATGAAAGCTAAAAGAAATATCTTTCTTTGAATCCACCACATTTAAAAAAATTTCTTTCTTACACAATCATTGGATTAAAGAAGACATCTGTTTTGGACTAGGTTGTCAGTTCAGCTAAATTATATTGAAACAAAAATTATCTCCTTGCAATAATTTAAGCAAATAATACCTCAACACAAATAGATTTTCATTCTGTGCTTCTATCATGCATGCTCTGGGATATCTGTAGGTAGTCGCATTAAAAACCACATGCTCCTTAGATGAATTCTGACTACTGTCTGAAATATATATCGGAACAAGACTCTTGCCCTATACATCTCACATCTCAGGAGCTCCTTAGACAAACTCTAAATGCTGTGAAATATTGGAACAAGACTTTGGTTCAACATGCCTCAACTTATGCTGGAGCTATTAGGCTTGTTGGTGAATATTTTAAAGAACAAGATTTGGAGCGAATGAATGGCTAGTTTGATCTCCGGATCTTATTCCGATAGAGCATCTTTAGGACCATTTGAGTTGATCGAGTCGTTCAATAAGCTGTAACGAGGATTCGATCATAGAACACTGGATTGCTCTGTGAACTAGAACTCGAAGCAACATTGTGGCATTGGTGTTGGTGTGGTCACAGCATTATATTTCAGTGTCAGACAACTGAATTGAAATGTCAATGGCGTCAAAGTATTACGATTAGGGCAGATACATTCCTTATTAGAATCAATTTACATGAATATTTTTACAAAAATCTGTGACATTTTTTTTTATCAAACAGTGGACTTTCGCAAAAAAAAATTAATTATTTTTATTTTGTCAATCATACTTCGAATTAAAATCATATTAACTTCAATAAATTGTTTTTTAAATCATGTTAACTTCAATAAATTATTGTTTAGTTATTATTGATTGGGAGCACTCAGGACATAGTGCTTCCTTGCATGGAGCACATAATATGTCTCTAGTTTTCTAGAACTCTTCCCGATTTCATGTTTATATGCTCATTTTCTCAGTAAATAAAAAAGATTGGCTGCGCACCAAAATTTTGAAGGACAAAGAATAAATATACTTTATAAAGTTTTACTCACATTTCTGAGTAAGCTGTTCAGAAATTTTCTCATTCCGAAAAAAAATATATCGGAATAGATAAGTGTTCCGGCGTTTCTTTTCAAAAAGAATTACTTTTTGTTTTTAGTCACTTGCGAACTTAACATTAGTATGAAGGAGAATATAAGATTTTAAATCACTATATTCTTTCGTATCAATACGGCTTGAAGCAAAAAAAGTATATTTGGTAAAGTAAGGTTTAAATATATCAATTTTTTTTTTTTTTTTTTTTAAAAAAAGAAATATAATAATAACAAATATTATGTTTAAAAAAATTCTTTCAATTTAGGTACTGTAATATTATAACTTTTGTTTGCAAAATTATAATAAAGAATTAAAAGAATCTGTGAAGAAAATCTATTCAAAAAATGTCTGAAACACTTTTAAGCATACAACTCTAAACACATGTATTACAACTTTACAGAGCGTCGCGTTTTTTTCACCAATATGTATTATCTCTTATTGTTTCATTAAGAATACTGATTAACAAAAAGGAAGTTTAATCCTCTCGCTCACGAATTATGAAAACATCGAGGGGGAAAATCATTCTACGAATTAATATACATTAATTATTGTTTTGAATTACGAAGAAAAAAATATTTGTCCATCTTGATCCCATTATGGGAAATTTGAGGAGGCTTGAGTTTAAAAGGTTGCAAGCAATTCAGAAAAATGAAAGGAATCCAACAGGAGAATAAATTTAAGCTAATTTTCATATTTATTTTAATATTATAAATGATATTTCAGCAATTATTACTTCATGCAATGAAATTATAGATATATTAGAAAAGTTAACTTGAGTGAAAAGCCTGTAAGCATTCAGAACATAGCTTTTCCTTACATCGAGCTCATGTGTATCTAGTTTTCCTGGAATAGCCGGATAAGTGGTACTTGACAGCATATTTCCCTTCAGTCTTAGCCGGATAAGGTTCGCCTCCCTCTCTTCTCAATTTAGCAACATCTTGCACTTTTAAACGTTTCTTTGTTGGTGGATCCCGCAATGTATTTGGTCTGCCTTTCTTTTTCAATTAATTTCCATTTAATTTCCTTCTATCTAATTCTATAAGATCGAACAATTACTGACTCGAATATTTAGCATACGGTGAAAAATTCAGAAGTACCACCGTTTTTGTCGTAGCTTATTTATATACAGACCTAAATAATGAATCCATGAAACCAACTCCACCCATATTTTTTAAAACGTTTTTCTGAATTTCACTTGGTGTGTGTGTGTGTGTGTGTGTTTTATTGGAATAAGTACATGAGTTTTCAATTAATTAATTTTTTTCTTCTTAATTTTCTTTAATTTAATTTCTAAAAGTTAATATTGCATGTGTTTCCGTAACTTAAATAATTGTTTTCTCTTTGTATAAAACTAGCATATCGAAATACGTATAGAAGAGAATGTGAGTGATACGTTTTTTGTACATAATTCTGTAATTTGTCCTTCATACAATTTTAAGTTTACTTAATTATCAAAATAAGTGTATCTATTTATAATAATATTGCAACATCTCAATGAAGACATAATATTTCAGTCATTTATGACAAGCTTATATAAATTAATTAATATAAATATTTTTCAAGTAATGGAACGAAATGTATCTGATTCTTAATTTATTTTGATTAGCCATTTTACAGAAGTCACAGTCGTTTACAGTAGGCATGATAATTCTTAATTTATTGTGATCCAGTTATTAGTGGGCGCTTTGATTATGCTTAAGATCCAATGTTTCCTGATTATTCATAGTCCGTTTCCAATTTTCCAGTTCTTGCAATGTCAGTGGCTATAATAAAAATTAGCAAATTATTTAGAAAATAATTTATATCTTAATAATCCAATTACTTATTAATTTTTAAAAAGTGGGATAAATAATTGAACGGTTGATCTCAAGATCTTCATTGAATTATTCGGAAATTTAGATGAGTAAGAGTAATAATAATAATTTTAGGAATTTTACAAAAAGCAGAAATCTCAATACTGATAAATTAAAAGAATTTTCAAATCTGTATCAGTTCATACACATAAAAACAATGGAACAATATATATTTAGAACTCTTGTTAATACTTCTTTTTCCTCCAGAAAAAAAAAAAAAGATGTTTAAAAAATAACCCTATGCAATATATCCCCGAAACAAAACAGGTTAAAATAACTTATTTCAAGTTAAACTTAATTTTTTCAATAATTACAACGCATTTTTAGTATATTAGTTACAAGTTTTGTTTTCATATAAAATAAAATAGTATTAGTGTGTTCCATGAATAATATTTTCTTACCAACTTTAATATTATTGGATTAAAATTGGTTAATAACTAATAAATTAAAACTAAAATAAATTTAAAAAACAATTAATTAGTCTTATCCGAAAAAATATAGTTATAAAATCAACAATAAAATGGGGTTTTTTGATTAGTTGAAGGAATATTGATGTAAATAGAAGCGAACAGGGATGACAGATGAAACCTGAATTCTTTGTTTGGCTAGAAATGTAATCAATTAACTCTTCATTAATTAGTTAAAGGAATATTGATGTAAATAGAAGTGAACAGGGATGACAGATGAAACCTGAATTCTTTGTTTGGATAGAAATGTAATCAATTAACTCTTCATTAATTCATTGATTTCTCGGCTGTAAAAATATTTCTTTACAAAATAGCCAATAGTGTAACTAAAATAATGTAGCCCATTAATATTTCGGGAATATTAAAAATGCTGGGAGCTCTATATTGGACTAAATGTCGTATCTTGATAACATGTTATGTGATTAATTAATGATATATTTTCAAAATACCATATGCAAAAATATATTTTTACACATTATTTTAGTACCAAGAAAAGGATAATTATATCTACATTAATAAATATTTTGAAAATTAAAGCTTTCAAAAACTTTTACCGTATATGAAATAAATATTTGTATGAAATACACAGTCAAAATAAACGTTTATTTAAAGTTTTTGCGAAATAAGATTTTTCAAATTTTTAAAACTCATCAACATGCACGAACAGTAAATGCATAGAATTATGTATTTAAAAATGCCTTTCATCAACAACATTAATTCTCTGCACATATATACAAGCTGTATTTATTAGAGCTTTGGCATTTAATGAGAAATCATTTTCTTATTCTTCAGCAAAAGTGTATGCTCTCTATGTACATTCAATTATAAATAACAAAATGTTATTATAAAATGTACTGAATTAGATTATTAATGATCTTTTTATTCAACAAAAATAATTAATATTCAACGCACACTTACAAAATTATATTACATAAAATTATTTAGATGTTACACATTTAGCCAAATGTATATGAATAAAAAGGGAAATTTAAAAGAATGCTGCTTACAGTTGACGTATTTTACTTTTAAATATATAAAGAACATGTATGTAGTATATAATAGAACATTGAAAATAAATGTATACAAAAAATTTATATATAAGGAGCTTTTTTAGAAAGCTCTATATTTTCATGGAGATTGGTGTAGTAGAATCTTTATTATATGCATTCACAACCTCTATACTCTCGATTTATTTTCACATTCTCTGTAGCCATTTTTTTAATATTCGTGAATTTATTTAAAAAAATTAAGATGCAATTTGAAGAAAGAAATTCCAAAATACATACTCTCGATATTTATCCATAGAAAGGGCGTTCTCGTGAGTACATGCCGACCTTAGCTCCACCGAGGGACAGTCCAGAAACCTCAGTATCTCTGTATCCTCCGAAGAGTCCATGCCTGGAGATCTGGCTTCGTCTGTACACTCCGACGTCAGCCCCACCTAGAGAGGCAGCGTATTCGTCATCTCCTCCTCTGAACAATGGATAGGGAAGTCTGCGAATAATACGGACGCGTGGTCCAGGAGCAGAGGCAACAGATGTCACAGCCAATATGGCAAAGAACAGGATAAGCTAAAATGAAGCAAAAAAATAAGTTGATTGTAAACTCTAGTACCATTATCCCTCAGATGTTTTTTTTAATACGAAATAAATTTATTGTAGGTAACCAAATGTGATGTAGAAGGAATACTATTACACATATTTCCCACAGATATCTATTATACCTACATAAGTCAATTCAATTTGTAACGGGTATGAAAGACATCAAGAGGTAATTATCACTATTCGATTTGTGACAGGTAAAATGGGGCGTATGTGACTGCATGAATTCATTAAATGTTCAAACAAAAGATATTTTACCTTTTTTTTAAATACAGAATACGTTTACTATGAAATAAATCAAATGTGATGTAATATGTAATGCTATTAGCAATAACTCATACAATTCAGGCTTCGACAGATATCCTTTATATATGTATAAGTTCATTCAATTTGTAACAGTTATAACAGACATCTATGGGTAATTATAACTATTTAATTTGTGACGAGTATAATAGACACCTATGGGAAATACGAGTTGCATGAAAGTTGATTTAATATAAATTGATTTTTTGAAATTGATTGATTTTTTCTTAATATAAATTGATATAGAATTTACTTTGCTTTTAAACAAATGAATGCTTCCAAAAAAAACTTTATCTTTAAGTGTTTTAACTTTTAGATAACATTCTAAATAACATAAGTTATTAAAAAGAATTATTTTGATCATTATTGTTTCGTTATAATTAGATGGAATATTAATGTACATTAATTAATTTCAATGAATTGCAAATTAACATAGGGATTAATTTTATCATGATATAAATGTGTTTGATGATTTTAAAGTGTTTCTAATTCTAAAAGTATGGTTATTAAAGTCAGAAAAATCTTTTAAAAATACTGAATAATCTTGAAATGTCCATAGCTATAACATTACTCTGTACTTTATTTTAATATACAATGGCTAATAAATAATTTCAAAAATACTTAGATTAATTGAAAAAAACTTAACCCTTTTTATTTCTGAGTTTGAATTATATCTAAAACTGATTATACTCTAGCTTTGATTTAAATAACAGAGAATAAAACATAAGCTTTTGAAATAAAAAAAACTAACTCCTCTTACACAAATGCTTATTAAATCCTTAATATTTTAATATTAGAAAGAGAAATTTTTAATAAAACTGAAAAAGGACATTCAACATATTGATAAACCTAAATAAGTTATATAAAATATGTTTTTATTTCTAATGATTATTGAATGTTTAAGAAGCAAATCGATCTATTTCAAGGGGGGAAATGAGATACTGCATTTAAATTTAATTATCTTTTTTAATTTTTGACAAATTACGATTCTCTTTAACCTGCCATTTTAATATCCTGAACATAGTGTTAATACTGTAAAATTTCTATTTTCCTTTTAAAATCTTTCCTGCGATTTTTAAAAACGTTTTATCGTCTATTTTGATTATTTCTCTCCTTTGCGAGTATTTCGGTTTTTGAAAATGTTCTGAAATATTTTCAAACCTCAAAGGGAAAATGCAACTTTATAAGAACTTGATTAATTTGTGCTCTTTAGGATACACTTTTTTGTATTCAAACAAATAAACAGTCTAGATTTTTAAGAGTAAAGTAGACATTCCATGGGAGGTAGACAGGAGTTGTAATAACTCCCAACTCCAATACATATACTGTACATTTTGATAGTTCTGATAATTTGTTAAAAACTATTAAAAACAAATAAAAATTTACTAAATTAAATAAAGAAAGCGTAGAAAATTACTTACGATGAATTTCATGATGGCAAATGATAGGGGGAAGTTTTTCTCAAGAGGCAATAGTCAATACTGAAAACTGGCTGTGGATAAAACTCTGTGGATCTGTTAGCATTTTATACTCACGATATGTGGAAAAAAATTTGCTGTATAAACAATTTTTAGTAGCAGACGATCCTATAACAACCCTGTAATAAGTCTCGACAGTTTTGTTTTTGCAATGGCAGCATCATTCAAACAATTGATTTGGACATTTGCATACCAATCAGATATTCTAAATGTTTGTGAAATTGAGCAACTTCTATCATCAAATAATTTCAACAACAAATGTTGCATTTTCAAAAGTTTTTTTAGTAAATATATATTTTTAAATATTAATAAAACTGCGCAGAGAAAGAGAGAATCATTTTTAAATTAAAGTATACGATATCAAATTTAACCTTCTTAACTTTTGTAACTTTCACGAAACAACGTATGATTTCAAATTGGTTCTAAATTAATCGGAAACAGTAATTGGTTCAACGAATAGACACGTAATTGTACGAAAATATTACAAAGCAGTTTTCAAGATCAAGCACTCAAAAGAAATTATAGGAAAAGAAAAACCAATCGAAAGTTATATGCAAAGTTTTGCAAAGATCAGATTTAGCCACCCGAGGTGCGCTTTTCTTATAATTATTATTAAATTACTCAATCAAATATGAAAATTAAAGTAAACGATGAAATATAGAGGAACGGACTATAGTAAACTTTTCCGATTTTAAAATTAATGGAAACGATAAATTTATTAAATGGAATATATTTAAGTTAAAAGAAATAAAAATAATAGAAAATGATAAATTAGTAAATTGAATATTATATCAACTACATGTAATTAAAATTAAAGCAAACGATAAAAAATTGAAAAGTGATTTAGTACTGCAAAATTGATCCACCTAAAACAATAACCCCTTAGGTGACTAATAAGTAGATTTAAATTGTTATGTGACCGAAATAATGACAACAAAGTAGGTCTTTGTGAAAATATAGGAATGGATAAGATATACGAGTACATATATGCTTTTGTATCGTTTTGCTTTCGACTTCTTTAATTTTTTGTCCAATTCTTACAGAGGAGTACAAAAAAAAAATTTAACTTAAGTAAATTTTTAAAATAAACAATTTTAAACATTTTAAGGGTATTCTCCAAAAAACATTTTTGTGATTTGAAATTAAGTGCAGTAAAACAACAATTAGTCACACAACGATAACTCGGATCTGTGGACAAACCAGTTAGATTGTCATGAGGAGAATTCTATTTATTTTTTTAAATTTGAGAAGCGACTTGGAAATATCCTTAAAAACAATTATTTATTTCATCTACATATTTTGAAAAATTATTTTCTTTCATGAAATCTTCTAACAAATAAGGAAAAGTGAAAGGTATACATGAGAGGGACTTAGCAAATATTCCCCGGGCAAAATCAGTAAGACCTTAGTTACACCTTTTATCACCACTGAGACGAATACGTCATTATCTAAACGGAAAATGCTATGAAACAACTAATAGCGTGCTTAATAAGTGTTCGCAAAGTAGACATCTTTGTCTTCTGTAAACATGATACTGGATTTGTTCAATATAAAGATGATTTTCTGTAAATATATTTTATTTCACCTTTATTTTTATCATTCTCAGGATAACACGGATCGTCTCTAGTCCCAAGCAATTTGACTAATCAAGGTTTTGTTGTTGTAAAGGTAATAATTTATATTCTTAATTTCCCGATAAATCAGAATTTAGTGATTCTGCGCATTCTTTTCTTTTAAATATATAAAACTATTTAAGTTTTGGGGAAAGAGAAAATAAAATAATACCCTGATGTAATCAAGACTTTTTATCGGATAAAATAAATTACCTCTTTTTTAAGGAATCAAATACATGAGTTTCTTCTGAGTGATATTCTCAATACAAAAGCGTTATTTTTTCCCAGAGAAAGTATTATTTTTCATTGATATTTCAAATCAGCTTGACATTTTTATTTATTTTTAAAATACTTCTGAGTTCATTGTCATTGTCATTATTGAGTTGAAATAAATATTGTCATCGGTATAAAATTATGTAAAATTATCTTAAAACAACCCAATAAGATTTCAAATGAGTTCTATTCCAATAGTTAAAAAAATAATATTTTTAGAACTTCAGTATTCTTTATTTCTTTTAAAGCTTTTCCTTTATTCTTTTATACTTAAGAAATGGATTACTGATTTATTGATTGCGTTATGAGGAATACAGAGTAGCAAAGATTGTAATCCTTTTTTAATACATACTTTTCCAGATTAATAAATTTCTAGATATTTCATCTTCTGTGAAAAAGCTGAAAAACTTTTTTTTATTCATTATCGCCTTAATCAAAAAGCTCAATGTAAGTGATGTTGCATCGGGACTAATAATTCGGGAGATTATTTCGGTGAAGTATTCGTATATATACTGCTGTTTGTAGAAAATGCAACACCATGAAAGAATCATCAGAATCAAATGAAATTTAATGCAGAAACGACTTGTACTGATACAAATAAATGATGAAATTTTCAAAACAAAAGAAACAAATTAAGCGTCCGAAATCAGTATTTGGTGCAGCCACCATGCGCTGCAATAAGTGCTGCTATACGACGTGGCATGGAGTCAAACAGATGTTGAATATCTGCTTGAGGAAGAGAATTCCATATCGCTTGTATGCGCAACCAAAGTTCGTCTTTGGAAACTGCAGGACGCGGATCACGAGCGAGACGCCGACCAACCATATCCCACACGTGCTCAATAGGCGACATATCCGGTGAATAAGCAGGCCAAGGAAGAAGTTGCATGCGTTGTGCTGAACAGAAGTCTCGAACAGTCCGCGCAACATGTGGGCGTGCATTATCCTGCTGAAAGATAGCTCCAGGGATGCCTTGAAGGAAAGGAACGACTTCGGGCTGTAGCACTTCACGGACGTACCTGTTGCTATTGAGATTACCCTCAATTCGTATCAAATTGGATCGTCCATGATACGAAATCGCACCCCAGACCATAACTCCGGGTGTTCGACCACTATGTCGTTCAATAATACACTCAGGAAGGCAGCGTTGACCGGCATAACGTCTAACATGAACACGGCCATCATGGGTCCACAAATTGAAGCGTGATTCATCTGAAAAGACAACTTGGTGCCAATCAGCTCGCCTGTCTCTGTGCTCAAGAGCCCACTGCCGACGCAGCCGTCGATGATTCGCCGTGAGGGGAATCCTGTATAAAGGCACCCTTGCACGCAATCCACGGCGCAGCAGACGACGACGAATTGACGAAGCCGACAATTGTACACCTGTAGCAGTAGACCAACGTGCTGCCAGCTGCCTGGAGGAAGCTGTGCGATCATTCACCGCCATGCGGAGCAGGTGTCGATCATCGCGCTCTGACGTCACCTTCTGTCGTCCAGTGCCTGTTTTTCGAGTTGTTCGGTGCTCGTCGGTCCACTGCTTCCAAACTCGCATCACTGTGGAACTGTTCCGCTGCATACGAGCTGCTATTGCGCGATAGGAAAATCCTCCTTCTCGAAGGCCGATTATCCTCCCTCGTTCAAACTCCGTAAGTTGCTTGAATTTCTTATTCTTCCGTCGTGGAGGCATACTCAGGTCTCACTAAACGTTTGCCACTAACAAATAATCATAGACTTTTTTCAACGTCCCGCTACAGCACTTTATTTATACGCTTTCAGCATCAATTCAGAGGGCGCTGCGCGCGCCGCGCACGCGCGATGGCTCTGAAACTTTATTAATTTGCATAATATCCTATAATTGACATTTGCTGCGAATTTCATTTGATTCTGATGATTCCTTCATGGTGTTGCATTTTCTACAAACAGCAGTTTATATATTTGCAGATCAACAGAATATGTTCCAAATCATTCATTCGATTGCAATTACAGAACATTGCATTTTCCTGGAAATGGAGTTTGTATAGAAGTCTTGGTTTGCTGAAATTTTAGAAGTCTAGAATCTCTTCTGTTTTTCTGTCTAATTGCAAAATATATCAATAATCAAAAGATTCCCCGAAATTTCAAAATATTTTCTCGATTAAGAAATTCCATTCGTTTCTTTCCCATTCTGCTTTGATAATTGTTCGTATGGATATCTTTATTATGTGGAATATAGAGAAACAAAGATTATATTGTCCCTAAATATATCTTCAGATGCAATCCTATCGATGTTTATATAACATTCCGTTACAGAATCTCTCAATGATTGATTGAGTTTATGGGATAGATAGAGCTATAAAGGCTCTCCTCCGATAGCCTTCATGTTAATTGTTATTTGTTTTTCATGACTGATTAAGTTACGAGAAACAATAAAACCTGTTATGCCTATTTGCTTATTAAATATTTTCTGGCTACCTATCTCTTCCTGTTTCTTCCGTTAACCATAACCAATACGACTCATGTTTTTGAACCATGGTCAGTTGATGAAATTGATGCCTGAGCTGGCAGCACTTTTTCCATATCCACGCCAATGTGAGCAATATAAGCCCCTACGGATTTAACATGTCCTAAGTGAGAAATTTCTAGAGGAATTGGGACTTGAACGCGCGGCACAATTCAAACACTGACGACAGAGGCGTAACGAGTCGTCCATGGAGGGGAAGGGTTCTTCCCCATCTAATCATACTTAAAAATTAATTTTATTTTTTATTTGCTAAGTGAAAAGTATTTTTATGTAGAGTACGGAATTTCGAACTCTAATTTTTTTTCAGAAAAGGAAGTATAAGATTTTTAAAAATTTGTAAGGTAACTGAGACACCAAAATGCTTCACATTTGTCTTTTTTTTTTTTTTATTTTGATGTTAAAAAAATAGAGAGTTCCTTTCTGAATCCGTAGATGTACCTTTTATAAGAATTGGATAAATAGAATGTTCAAAAACTGAACTTTAAAATTGTAAGCAAACGTGATACGTCATTGATGGAAGACTTGTTGATAATGAAATTTAGCTTTTTCAGAGATACAATAGCGTGGCTATACGTCAAAACATAAAGCGTCTCATATCTGATATGGTTAAATCTATATGGCTAATTTATTTTGATAAGCTATCAACGGTTGCTAACTCAAAGCATGGATTATGCCCATCCAGCTTGGATACTTGATGTGAGTATAATAAAGCTTCATTGTTGAGAAATATTTATTATACACAAACATTCACTTCCTGAATCTATGCTTCTCTCCATAAAGCTTATATTTAATTCTTTAAGTGTTAAAAAATTCCTTAGAGAGAAAATTATTATTCACGGTAAAACTCAAAACCCTAATAAAATCTTTAACCACTGCATATGGGGACGTTTACTTAAAAATACCTTTCTGAGTTTAACATTGAAAATAGGTGTAATGGATGTGTTGATATCTTTCAGTGATGGTGTTTAAAATAAGTCGAAGGTATTAGAAGAAATTGAGTAAAACTTGGATATATTATATGAGAAAGGCACTACGAGAAATATTGACAGGAAACGAGTTTGCGAAGTAGAAATAATAATTCAGAAGGCTTGTAAAGAAACTAGAATTAAAAATAAAATTCAAAAACTAAAGCAAAATAATTTAGAGTAATCTAATTAGTCAGATTATAGCGCTCTGGATTATACTAAATAAATTTTGTAAATCACAGACAATATTGCTCGAAATTAGAGTTTTTCATGGAAACACGATAGAATTTTTAAGTACACTTTTTTATCACATATACTTTATAAATAAAATGCATTAGAAAATATAAATTTTTCTTAAGAAATGTTAATTATAATAATAATAGATACAAGCATAAAGTATTAGTATTTCGTATGGAAGATTCTGGGCACTGTCGATGACATATGTTTGCGAAGTAAAGACAGTACACAGTTCAAATTACTTCTAAATAATCTAGAATTTAAAATTCCAAAACAATTCATTGATAAAATATTGTAGAACTTTCCAAAATTAATTATAATACAGTGCTAAATCCCACTAAAAATGCTATATTGCAAATCACAGCGAAAAATATCTGAATTTGAGTTTTTCTCAAAATGTGTTTCTTTAGAATTCTGGTATATACTTTTTTAAAAACCTATTTTATCCATGAAGCTGATAATTAGCCCATTATAAAATGAGTCTATTTTCTAAAAGAACTTAATTTTTTTTTGTGATAAATACTCTCAAATTTTAGATATAGCAAAATATTTGTGTAAAAATTACGAGAAATTTGAATCACAAAATTTAAGTTTTAATAAAATTTTATTAAATTTTATTTTTGAAATTTTTATTAAGTTCGGTTTATAGAATGATATATGATTCAGTACTCTACAAATTTTTAAAGTTGTAAATGCAGCAGATTTTATGCAAGATGTACCTAAAAGCTTATACATATCTTATTAATGTATATAGAGCCATTGATTATTAAACTTGCTCAGACATAATGACTTATTTTCGCTTTTGATTAACTCCGATTTAAAATAAATACCTGTAATTATGTTGCTTATTTATATATCAGTTATATAAAGCTTGATACAACCTGAACTTCTAATTAAATTACATTGTTAGATGTACTCTCTGAAAAGTTCAGTTTTAGTTTTAGTCTAGTTTAGTTTTTATTAACGTTCACTAGAAGCAACATGAGGGCTATTGGTGACGGACCTCATAATTTTGAACCATGGTCAAGTGACGAGGACGACACCTGAGCTGTCACCCTCTTCTCCTAACATCCGCACCACGTCAACAAGAGGATTTTAGCCCCTGACAGATTTAACGTGCATCAGTCCCAGCTACACGGAGTGTCTTTGGCTGCCAAGGATCGAACCCGCGACTGAACGAAAACCGCCGGCCACGAATCCGAAACCAGTACTCTCTGAAAAAGGGACACCTCTATTTTATGGACAAAATTCATGGTTCGGTAGATGTCCCTTATTGGGAGATACTACAGTATGTATATACAGTACTCCTTGTAAAGGGCACCCACCTTCGAATAGGGACATCTGTATTTAAGGCACATTTTTGTTGGTCCCGATCCCTTTGACCAACCCTATGAACGAGTTTTTACCTCTTATTAAGGGACAAAATATTCGATACGGTGGATGTTCGGTCCTTATTCGGAGATTCGACTATAGTATGTTTTGGGGATATTCACATTTTTTTTTCATATTTTTTGTGCATTTTTTCTACTCCGTATTGTTAAAAAACTTAAATATTTTTTATAAAAAAAAAGTACCCATTCATTGAAAAAAATGAAAGTATGTTTTATTTATTTAAATAAAAATTAACATTTTATTTCATAAGAAGTTATCTGATTAAAACTTCAGAACACAGCAATCCTTATGTGGGGGGAGTTGCAACCCACATATCCCACATCGTTACGTCACTGACTGCCGATCACGAGGTCGCTGCCATGACCATTCGGCTACCTTGTCCAAATCGTCCTGTAATTGTAGAGTAATTTGTTTTTAAATAAGAAAGCCAATTGTTGAGGTTAAATACTTATAACGTCAATGTTTAAGTCCGGTTTTGAATCCTCGACTAAAATTATACTAGGTTAATATTCTTATGCCTCTGGTAGCTCTCAAGGATCTTTAAAATCTATTGTGATTTGAAGAATCCTTTTAATAACGAGATTAGACTTAACGTCACTCTGGAGCTATGGTAGCACTATTGGCAACGAACCAAAATTAAATAGCGAAAACGATTCTTAATCTGGTACCTCCTTTCCATAACTACCCCTCCTCGTGAGGACTTTGAGGCTGAGTTGATATTTAACTTGCAGTAGTCCCTCCCCAATGTACCTAATGGTAAGCGTTTGGTTGAAAGAGGATCATTGTAACAATAAGAGGAAAACCACAAGATACGCTTAATTACTGAATTGTTTTGGTTCATATCCCTCTACGTGATTGCGTCTTTTTTACAATTAACCTTAAGCAGTTTATTTACTAGTCCAAGATTAACTTGTAGCAAATTTTCTCTGTTGTGAGCAATTGATGGGACAGCGACAGCTCGGTTGGTTGAGCGTCAGCCTTCTAACCAATAATTCGTGGACTCATTGTTCCATGTTACTTCAGACCATAGGTTACAAAACCGTTCTTGGCCTCTACTCCCTTTACTTGAAAAAAAATTACTCTCCTTCCCTTCTAAGAAAGAAAAAATACACACCGACTCTCGTGCATGATAACAGTAATGCAGCTGTGAGTTTTCGAAACACTTTAATAAATATTTAAAAATACTTCCTTAAATCAGGAAAAAGAATGCAATTACGCGGGAGCATTCCTCTTTATTACTTTTTTGAATGCATTAAGTTCTGCAATTAAATGCAACGTTGTAGCTTTGAGAGAAAAAATAGGAAAATCCGTAGGAATAACATTGCGCTCGAAAATTCGTGGTACGGGGTCGGTGGAAGACTCCGATTCTCATAAATCTAAAATTGAACCGAGGTTACCTATGAAACTAACCACTCACTATGTAAAATACATATAATCCTTGACCGCCAAAGACCCGCCGTGTAGCCGGGGCTGATGCACGTTAAATCTGTTCGGGGCCCAAAGTCCTCCCGTTGGCGTGGTGTGGATGTTAGGAGAGGGGTGGTGCCAGCTCAGGTGTCGTCCTCGTCACTTGACCGTGGTTCAAAATTACGAGGTCCGTCGCCAATAGCCCTCGTGTTGCTTCTAGTGCGACGTTAATAAAAACTAAACTAAACTAAAATACATATATGTCGCAGATGTGGAAGTTTGGTAAATAAGGTGCCAGTTTAAGTGTCGACATTGTCACCTGGCCTTGCTTTAAAGCTACAAGGTTACACTTATAACCACAGCACAGCTCTAGAATGATATTAATTTCAACCAAGCAAACTAAAATGTGTGTACATATTTTCATTTTGTATAAATTTTTTTTGTACGTTATTATAGTAATCTTTAACGACGTTACTAGTATATTTCAAAGTTTTTTTTAGTACATACTTGAAGCTATAATATTTGATATATTTTGGGCAAATTTCACCTGTTTTTATTATATGTGTTTTTACTTTCTTTTTAAAATGATGCTGTAAGTATATTTATATGATTTTTATGTTTTTTGAATCGATACCTTATTTAGATTTTGGCAAAATAAACTTTTAACATATCTGTATTCATGAAAATCTGAAATGCTATATTTTCAGTATGTTATATTAAGTAATATAGCCTTAAAATAGATAATTTTTCGTATTCATTAAGTCCCAAAAATTAAGTATACACTTTGGAAGCTTAAAGTATTTCATAAGTAAAATTTACTAAATAATCACATTGTCCAATATCCTTATGTTTGAATATCTCTTTCCGCTATGTGAAAAGCAATAGCTTAATTTATTCCTTTTCTTAACGAAAAAAAAGAAAAGAAAAGAAATCGACCTGAAACCTTGTCAGGAAACGATACCACATTTAACGAATTCGACAGTTTGTTAATTTTTAGTTTTAAATTTTACTTTGAAGCACTTTCACAAAATGATGAAAATTATGAATTAAATCAGGTCGCAATCACTGGAATATTGAGAAATGCTGCCATATAGGAATCTGTGGCCAATTTTTCATGAAGTGGTAGTAAAGAAATGTGTGTATGAGAACAAAAGTGAGCGCTAAATTTTGCTATGTGGTATTTTTTTTCTTTTTTTAATCAAGTGTCATACTGATTCATTTTTACAAAAAAAAATCGAATACATAGTTTTTTCTTTACGTATTGGAAGGAGATGAACAAGAGTATCAGCAAATAAAAAATTATTTTCTTCTGCCAAATTTTTAGAATATTGCATGTAACCTTTTCTTTATACCTTTAGATGTAACACAATTTTGGGGTTCACTGTAATTAGTTTTTAAATTGCCACTATACATTAAAATCGAGATTTTTTAACCCGTATTTTTAATGAGATTGATATTTAATGAAACCTACTCCTCAGGAATTTACCTTTAATTAATAACGAGAACCACGACCCCGATGCACTCAAACGATCTTTTTCTTTTCTATAGGATTTACTGTCAGGCTGACGCATCCCCGGGATACCCGAGCTATCCTTCCCTAGTTTTGACTCTCTTTGTAAATTTATACTTTTTTCCCATTTTTTAACGTTTAAATCAGTTATACTGTGTTTAACGCAGCATAGCTCCATCTGATTCTTGTATCATTATACTCTACCATCATTCAATCACTTAATGATAACTAATCTCGGTTATTTGTGATCTTATAAGTACGGGTATCATGACCCCGAGTCACCTTAGTGATCTTTTTCTTTCCCATGGGGTTTACTGTCTTTGATAAACACGGGTGACACACTCCCGGGATACCCTAGCGATCCTTCTCTATTTTCGACCCTCCTTCTTGTCAACCCCTTTTTATCTTTTCTTCAACTTCACGTATAGACCCCAGTTTAATCTTGTTTGATGCAGCATGGCCATATCTGGCTCTTGCGCCAATAAACTATACATTCACTCACTCACTCACTATTTGTGATCTTAATGAAACTGACACTATACACATTAACCACTCTCGTTTTCCCTTGGCTAGAGGACAAACAAAAATATTTGACCACTTGATAGTAAAGGATTACATTTTGTAGACCTTGCTTGTAACATAGCATCGCGGAAGGCTTTGATTTAAATTATTCAACATTGTAATGATGTGTGTGATCTCATATAAATAAAAGTCACTTTTCAA
Source organism: Nephila pilipes (assembly GCA_019974015.1). Lineage (NCBI taxonomy): Eukaryota > Metazoa > Arthropoda > Arachnida > Araneae > Nephilidae > Nephila > Nephila pilipes. The sequence goes on from BMAW01093686.1 coordinate 313,761, forward strand.
ATAATCGTCAAACTTGGTATCCATGTAACACTGAACTAAAAATCAACAAATGAACTTTAAGGCTCCTGCCTACCAATAATTTTGATTCTGTGAACGGGGTGTTAATCCTACGGAATTTCTACTACAGTACTCAAATCTATACTATTTCATCTACCTGAATTGTGGTGCTGCTTGCTATCACCCCTCTAATTTTTGCCCTTGACTTTCGAAACACCCCGTATTGCATTTTATTGCCAATATAATACTTTTAATGCGGTCATCAATAAAATGGGGCACCCTCGATAATTTTGGTAATTCTCAACACCGTTTAATATACTTAATATTGTTAATAGCTCAAAGGTAAACTAAACTGAAGAATAGCAAACTGATATTTAATTAACAACATAAATTAGGTTGTTAGTTAACAATGCTAATTAATTTCGAAAAAACTTATTCATTTAAGAATTTAATTCTTTTGTGGGGTTTCCAAAATAACCTAATTTCATTCGAATCTGATCGTTCATTCTTTCGAGATATTTGAGAAAAAACCATTAAGGGCTTGATAACTTTGAGCAAATGATTAATGTGCAAAACTTGTATCAATTTATTTAGTTCTTATAAAATAACGAAGTTTTTCATTGGTTTTTATCTTTATTATCCTATATTCATTCAAACAAATTATTTTTAGATTAATGTTTAAAAATAAAGCAGATTGATCAAGATATTTTTTTCTTTTTCCAATACAATGGAATAAGTGGATAAGGAAGGTGACGCTAATCGACTATACAGCCCATAAACGTCGTCGATTTGGGGTAGTAAGCTCAGCTTGAAATATTTCTTGAACTTCTGGAAATTATTGAACGAAATTTTGGATTTAAAGATTTTCAAACCGAAGAACTTCAAATTTCTAAAATAAATTGGTATGTATGTTATTCTCTCTCTCTCTCTCTCTCTCACACACACACACTTTTAACAGATCAATTGAAAAGTCCCCGGCCTACCATAGTAAAACACATTTTTTTGGCAAAATTAATTTTTTTTATTCAACATAATTCCCTTCAAGGGTGATACACTGATTATGGCGACCCTCCAACTTTTCGATACCATTTTTGTAGTACGATTTGTCCTTTGCTTCAAAATAGGCCTCAGTTTCGGCGATCACCTCTTCATTCGACGAAAATTTCTTC
>BMAW01093688.1:0-49059 GCA_019974015.1 Nephila pilipes
TACATATCATTCTTCCTAAAACAATTTCTTTAAAGATAAGGCAAAAACATAACATCTGTAAATCATTAACTTTATTCTAAACTCATTATTCAAGGTAGAGAAAAAAAATCCTTGACTCATTTGAAAATTTATAATAAAAACTACTACTAATTGTCTTACGAGAGAGTGGTTTGAGCCACAATGCTTCTCACGATGAAAAGTTTGATAAAAAATAATATTAGTTTTAATTTCAAACATAAAGCGGTGTATTATAAAAATACAAAAACAAAACTCATAATAAAAATATATAGAAGCAAATGCACAGATTTATGCGGATATACATCATATATTTGTGAAACCCCAATCATCGCATTTTTTTCTGGTTTATTTTGTAACACACATCTTACCTATTGATTTTCACATATGTCACTATCTTCTTACTCTTTCTACAAGGCTATGTAAAAATGAAATTTTCGTATCCAAATAATAATAAAATAAGCTTTCCATTACTTTTTTTAACAATACTTTAGGCTCATTCAAGGAAAGTCAAGATTGACTGCTTAGGAAAATAAGAAAATTTCTCAAACGATTTTTTTCAAATTCAAATTTAAAAGAAAGGAAATAAAAATTTCTAATCTGTTGAATGTACACTAAATAAATGTATTACAAATAACTTATTTTGTTATTTTTAAATTAATAGCTATGACAGCCATTCTTACATTATTAGAAGGCAATTTATGCAATAAAACTGCAACAGATTCCTATTTAATTAGTATTTGCTCGAATGTAATAACAGCTTTCTTTTAAACAAATAATAATAATAATAAATAAATAAGACAGAACTTAGTAAAATAAATTGTTTCAATAATAAAAAAAATAATAATTTTTAGTCATACGATTCCAATTGTAACAGTACTCAAAATTTGATTTCTATACAAGGTTTCATAACTTTTTGTGTTGCTTTAAAACTCTGTTCGAAACTGTGTCCATCTCCTTCTAAATCCGCATTCTACCAACGAATACAAGCGAAACCCACTGTCATTGATTCAAATGCCCCTCCAACTTAAACCTATTCTAAGTCTACGAGTCGCACGTTAATCAGCATAGTTTCTACAAGCTACTAAATTCAATAAATCAGTCTGGCGACAAGGTTAATTCCAAACATTCCTTCCGAGCTTTAGTGGTCGAGTTTTAACTTGAAAGCGAGTCTGAACTAGAGATTATATATGTATACTTGAGTAATTAAAAAGAGATGTATGGCAACTGTAAGAATGATTAAATGAAATTAATGATAGTGATGAATGTTGGAAATTTTGTACAAGTTCTTTTATTGGAATTTTGAGATAGATTTATTCCTCCTCAAGATTTCAAATGATTTTGAACAATTCAATGGTTTTTTGACTCATCCTGAAATAGAGAGTGTGTCTCGTCATAAATTTTTCAAGCCAATGTATTATCGTATAATTATTGGTTTTTCTCCTCATGTCAATTTCAGATCATCGAATGCTCCTGTAATAATGAGTTACACACTCGTCCCTATAAATTTACGCCTAAAAGCTAATTTTACACTGCATATTATCAAGCCTGAAAATGCAACTAAATGTTTCTTATTATGAGCTTCAATCTACTATGACGTTGTAGAAATAACTATATTGCTATAATGTGATATTACAACTATTTTCAAAATTGCTATTATTTGTATTTTATTTATTTTAACTTTAGGTAACAAAGCATTATAAAGCTTCAAATTTTCCATTTTTGGTCACCGAAGGAGCTGTTGTTTTAGATGGATCACTTTTGACATACCAAATTACTTTTGATTTTTTTTTTCATTTGCTTCAATTTTAATTACATTTAGCTTAAATATATTCAATTTAATTGTTTATCGTTTCCTTTAGTTTTAATGCTGGAAAAATATTTACTATTGTCCATTCTTCAAGACTTCATCTTATACTTTCATTCTTATATCTGATTGAATAACTTAATAATCATTAAAAAATATAGCGCACAACACATAGAACTTTTTAATTTTTTTTTTTTCATTTTAGTGTTACAATATAGAGGGTTTTTCACTGGCACAATAAATGTATCTAATGAATTAAATTTATCCAGTCTTTTTTTAAAATTAATTATTTCTAACGCTAATCTTTATGAGATAAATCTACTTTAATTTTTATTTTATGGTCCGCGATTCTTTGTGTACCGGTTAGTTTCCTGAGCCTCATAGATTGCTGATGATAAAAATCTGGGAAATCACCTTTTCTAAGGTTCGAAGTTCGAAATCGAGAGGTTTGTGATCAATAGTCCTCGCATTATTTCTCAGTGCAACATTAATAAGCAATCACAATCGTTTAAGACCAGGGAAAATACTTTTTCAACAAATTCGCTTTTTTAGATTTCTGCTCGTGCTGCACGAATGCATCAAAATTTGAGTGAACGGTGGTCCAATTTATTAGAGTGTACAAAGAGCTTTGAAAACTAAAAATTTATAAGAAAAATAGTTGTAAAAATTCAACATTACGAAAAATTTCCGAAAGCATTTCACTTACTCTAAATATCTCTTGCGGATAAAATTCTTCAATGGATTCAAACTTAACGATTATGGTAGTCATCTTGCAAAAAGCAAATCATCAACAAGTAGCTTTGAATAATAATTAGTATTTGAAGAACATTCAATACAGAAGCTTTTATTATTCCTTGAACCAATATGTAACACATCGATCAATAACTCCCGAGTCTAACATTGAAAACAACATTTTTTTTGCAATTTTTTTTTTTATTCATCAACATAACACCTTTTGTTAATCACCTTTTATGGTGATAAAATCTTTTTTTTTTTTTTTTCGCAAGAAATCTTTTTTGTTGCGAGTAAATAGCGATAAACAGCTTTCTGAATCATCGACTCGTTGCTGTTTTTGTTCCATCGAAAGCAATCGCGGCACCCACTTGGAAAAAACCTTTTTCACTTCACTTCAAAAAACTTTTTTCAGTAAATACACTTCCATATGATATCTGTGTCATCTCAGCAATCTCACGGAGCTTCACTTTACGATCTTTCATTATAATTTTTGTCACTTCACTCACATTTTCCGGTGTAACGGCTTCCACAGGTCTACCCGAGCGTTCCGCGTCATTTGTGTCGGTACGACCACGTTTAAACTCGGCAAACCACCGACAAATCGTTGCTCTTGATGGACAAGAGTCCGGGTAACATTTTTCAATCCATTGTTTCGCATTCACAGTGTTTTTACCCATTAAAAAACAATGTTTTATCAGAACACGAAACTCGGTTTTTTCCTTTTTTTAAACAAACTACAAAACGACTTTACTCCAACCTCGATAACTCAGCTGTTTCTGGTCCGATCGACTTAAAATTTTGACACGTTTCAAGCAAAGGTTAGTACTCTAGAAAGACCTGGTTACTGGTTTACTACGAGCGCCATCTCTGGGTTAGTCACGGGAGTTATTGATTGATGTGTTATTTGTTTTTAAATTTGGTTTATTTATGAATTTAAATATGTATATAGATTTTAAATACATGTTAAACTCTATAAACAAATTATGTGTTATTAAAAGTATTAAAGTTATAAGTTATTAAAAGTATTTTAAATTACTTTTATATAACTTATAAAAGTAAATTTAAAAAACACATCAAAAAGCTTATAAAGTTGAAGTTTTTCCCCATTTTTACACAATTTTTTGAATTAAAAAAAATTCTGCATTTTATCTTACTCGTTTTTGGAAAACATGAAAAGCATTCCGCGCTTTACTCAAAGCTCACATCAGTTTTATAAGGCCTTAAGAAGAAATGCATCTACCATCTAAATAAAAGTTATAAGCGTAAGCCCAGAAGTACTTTGAAATGCAACACTGTAAAATATATCTATTTATTTAGTTATGAAGACACTGAAATAACTAAAGGTATCTTGCGAAACACACACACACACACAAAAAAAAAAAAAAAAAAAAAAAAAAAAAAAAGAAATGTTAAAATATGTTTTTCTGCATAGTAAAGAAAATAAATTCTGAGTTTGGATCAAATATTTGCTGAGAGATAGCAAACGAAACTTTATTTTCAAACTCAATGTTTGCAGAATGGATTTTCTGATATATTTGATTTATTGCACACATTTTTAGTGCTTTTTTAAGCTTGTTCAAGCGGTTTATTCTTGTTATCAAATGCGCATAAAAAAGATTTCTCTTTGCTGTAAAATAACATTCCTATGGTATGATTTGAAAAGAAACACATACCACTCTAACATTGTATATACACTATTCCCCCTATAATTTGGCCCTTCATCTTCCCGACCTTGAAAGTAATCCAGATTTTTTTGCACAAACAGACAGGCCTTATTGACATAGATTTATGTTTTCTATTTGAATGGAATACTGTTGGCTGTCAAGACGAAATAGAACATTGTATGCTATTTTAGATCTTTCGCGTAATTGACACTTTATTTACGTATACTGTACGAAATTTTATGCATCCATTTATAGCTTTTGCTGTTTAGATGTATTATTTCAGTAAATTTCCAGTATTTCTGCATTTTTGCTACTCCGGCTGTACAGTAGTCCTATGTCTGCTTGATTACATAGAGAGTACTGGACCTTAAAATTTCATTTCGCTTCTAAAATCTGTCCTCTTTCAAGCGTTTATCTTACGTATAATTTCTAATATTATTCCTCATTTTGATTTGAATATTAATTTTATTTAAATATCAAATTATCTTGCTTTCGAATATCGGCTTAAATACATATAAATTTCTTTTGATTTGAAATACTTCATTTAATATCAAAATTTTTATTATCAAGTAAATACTTTATTAACGATTTAAATGTCCATTTATCTTGAATCACGTATTTCGTAACATTTCATTTAATATCATTTAATTATTATGTTATTAATGACTTAAATATAAATTTCTCTTGATTTCAAATATCAATTTGTTTTAATTTCTGATCTTTTGTTAAATTTCCTTTATGTAATACTAATTAAAAATAAATTTATAAATTATTTAAATTAGGTTTTTTTTTAATTTCAAATACTTACTTCCAAATATCAATTTCTTTCAGTTCAAAATGAATTTTCAAACATTGATTTCTCTGAATTCTTCTCTCAAATTTCATTTATTGTCGATTAAATATTCTATCATTACTGATTTAAACCTCAATTTCTCTTGAATTCAAATACCAATATTCAAATGCAAATTCCTCTTAAATTTAAAAATTCTTTGAATCTTTATTTAATGCCAATTAAGTATAATGTAATTGATGATTTAAATAAAACACTTTTTTGTTAATTTCAAATATCAGTTTTCAAATGTATGTGCGCTTCTCTTGAATTCAAGTATAACTTTTTCTATATTTCTGTCCCTCTTTGACGCAGTAAAATAGGTCTAGTAGCTCCCGTCGTTGAGAGAAGACCCGTCGTTAAGCGAAGCTGTTGCACGTGAAATATTTTGGGGCCACATATCCTCATGTTGGAGAAAAAAAGGGGAAGATAGCAGATTTGGATGCCAACTCAGGAATCCGTAGGTAGTGGCCCTTATGTTGTCTCTAAACGGGCATTTAAAAGAAAATCAATTGGTATATATCAAACCTGGATTTAGGAGGTAACTAAGATTTTCTTTCGACTCTTTAACAAGCATATCGGAATTTTTTTTTGTCTCATATTAAATCTTTCAATATTGAAATCTTACTTTCATTACGATATCTCGTAATTTGAGAAATTTGTAAATTATTTGTCGAAATATAAATAAAATAGTAGTTAAATATTAGTTGATTTAGCGTTAGTTTTTGCTTCCACGATTTTTTTTCTGTCTATGTTTTCTGTCTAAGATAAGCAAGCAGAGCAAGACCTCAAAAAAAAAACCGAGCAATTTCTTCATCATATTTTTTGAAGAATGTATCAAAAAATATCCTTCCATTTTTAAAACATAAAATTTCTTTTACCAATTAAATAAAGTTCGAATTAAAATACCAGCTATTTTACCATTTCAGGGCCATAAAAGTAAAGTTCTTATTGCATAGTTCTCCTCTTAGGTTGCTTAATGATTAATTAAATTTATTGATATTTTTTATTATTTATTTCGAATATTGAAAGAATAATTAATTCACAATGTGTGTGCCTAATGATCCAGGTTCATGAAGCGGCAATTATTAATTATGTACGGTCTCTGTCATCAGCTTTAAATTAAAAAAAATTGAGGACCTGCAGCGGGTCATTGAACACAAAAATCCCACGAATGTCGCCAGTTACGGCGGCAGAAAAAGGTACTTTATTTCCTTTTCTAGAAACTTTCCCTATTCTTAGAGGCTCTTTTAAGCAAGGGCATTCGCCAAGTTTGGTACACGCTCTGGCAGTCTCTCAACATTTGCTTTAAAGAAATCGCGCTAGTAACTGAAACAGCTTTGCGCTCTCCCGACTAGAGATGCGACCTCTCCCGTCTTCGGTTCTCTAACAGGTTTCTGAATATTGTTGCTTCTACGATGAACCTAAAAGTACAATTCTTAATTAAATAAAGTTGTCATCATTAATTAATAAATTTGGTCAAAAAATACTTGTCTTGTTTTAACTTTCTCAGGGGCGCCGTTTGCTCAGTGCAAACGCATTTTCCCTCGTTTGCAGCATGCAAACTATACCCGTTCGTATTTAAACTGTGCAAACACCCCCCCTTTCCAAACCAGTGATTGCTAAATTTCTTAATTGTATTTTTTTATCTCCTTGATCAATATACCTCCCTTCCTGTATATCGTTTTTTTAAACATTTTTATAATAACATTGTGCCCCTCAGAGGGTTAATTTATCGGTTCATTTAAATTATTTTCATGACCATATGCTTTATCGTTCTAAGATATGTGCTGCAGTTCAACATAGAGACATTAATTTAATAAAAACTAGTTAAATATGTCACTATCAATTAGGATTTAAATTTAATAAATTATTCCAGGAAGAAAACTTCCCTGTTCACATGGATATTTGGGTGCCAAAGATATTTTTTATTCTAGAAAAAGACGCTTATTTATTACGAACAAAATTTTAAGATTAGAATACGATTTACATTAATTTTTAAGAATCTGATCTTTTGAGAAATTCGTAGAACAGACTAAATTAAAATTTGACTAATCCTTCAAACAAGATTCTCCAGCGTATATTCCTTTAGCTAACCTCTTCGAGATTTTCATATGATTTAACTGGATTTGAGAACCTCTTCCTTTGAATGAACCATGAATCTTATAAATAAGAATAGAAACGTTTGTGTTGTGAATAAATTCCATGACTTAGCAATTATAAGCAACGAAGAATTTATTAGGGTGTTTGTAGTAACAGAAAGAGACAGGAAGTTTTCACTAAACGATTTGGGGGAAGTGACTAGCGCTGAATGAGGATCCATATTAGACGCTTAATACTTACTAGGATCCTATACTCAGACATGAAGTTAAAGTATTATTTCATAATATTAATCCTTCTTAAGAGAAGTGTGAAGGTGTACGAAACAAGCGTGAGTTAAATATTTTGATTTTGGATCACTATCAAGATTGATTGATTGTTTTATAACGTCATGTTTAGAAGCAACATGAGGGGTATTCGCAGTATGCCCAAGGGAACCAAGCTTACTCAAAAGGCTTAGAAGTACAAATCAGCCTACATGGAAACAATGACCCGACACTCAGAATTTATTGGCAGAAACCAAAAGTTTTCCCACAATTTACACAGCAACAAAGAGTAAAAAATAACAATGCGTGTTGGAACAAGAAATAAAAGATAGAAAAAAATTCCGAAATTCAAAAGAAAGTAAAATGTAACATTGTTTTTACTGAGTGTGATGTCATAATTATAATATTTCCAGTTTTTCATTATTCTTTTAATTCTTTGGAATGCGTATTAATCTGTATTCCATTGAATTCATGATTTCCTGTTAATGACGGATGTTAATTCTATGACTCAATCCTACAGGGCTATTGGAGATGGACTTCGTTATTATAAACTTCGGATAAGTAAAAATAATAACACCTGAGCAAAAACGTCTCTCTCTAAATTTTCACACCACGCCATCGAGAAGACTTGGCACCTCGAGTGATTTCAAGAACCTCGGCCCCGTTCCACAACGATTCTTTAGGGCATCAGGATTTGAACCTCAGATTCGGTGGAAACAATGTCGTTTCCGATTTCAACACCATGATCACTAGGCTATCACTCCCTATTCTAGGCTATTCTTCCTCGAAGGATACAAGTTAGTGATGAAATTAATTCCTGATTCTTTGGATTTGGTATTTAGTGGCTGAACTTTATTAACATCATGTATCAAACAAGTTTAGTTGCAAAGCTAGAACTTCACTTTTTTCATAAATTATTTTTTACAAATGTAGCATGTGTCACTCACTGGCACCTAAACAGAAATATCTCTCATTTGAGAATACAACAAATCTCCACTCTGCCCTCTAGTGACCTCTTGCTTGACACAATTTTAGTGATTTGGCCACTAACAGCAGTGATTTGGAATTAAAGGCAAGGGAGCTATACAAATCTGGCTTGGAACAGTCCCTCAAGTAATCGATTTGTTACATTTCTCTGTGCCAAGAAAACCTCGAATTTCTGCTATAAATTCAGAATGATGCACCAAAGAAATGCGGTGATTAAACGTACTGTCCCGGTAATTACTTGAGTTCTGAGGAAAGGTACTAATTCAAAAAGACTGGGCGGAATCTGGTCTTCCTAAGACAGTTATGTCACGTTACCACTCCAGCGAATAATGATGCGTAGAGGATAAAGAATTCATAAGTCTTGATAATTTGTGACTCTTACGCGCATCCTTTTAAAACCATAGTTCCAAACACATCATGTCATTAATTATTCATCCTACAATTAATTTCATACAGTTAATTTAGATTTCCCTTTTATTAAGAATTATTCGTGATATACAGGATGTCACTTTCAAAAATTCCTAGTTTCACTGTGTCAGTACAAGAAATTAACTGCATGCAATTAAAAATATGTAAACGTAGCGGGGAGAAGCATATCACTAAATTTAATATAAAATCAATAAAGTTCTACATTTGATACTTTGATGGTGTGAAGAATATCCAGGCTAAAGTCAATTTCCTATCAAAATATATATAGAAATTCAAGGTTTATTCATGAAATTGCTGCTGTAATTCTAGTTTTGAGTTCCTTTACATTAAATATTGGGGAAGAATCTTCATCTTTGACTCAGCACTGTAAAAATGTCAAAGACGGAAATGTCTGAGAGACGAGGAGCTCTAGTATTTAGCTTCGAGTACTATCTACCTGCTCGGAAAATTCGCGATTAACGTTTCCTTGACATATAAACTTCATTGAGGGAAAGTTCTGCAGCGTATTGAAATACATTCAAAGGATATAAATGACGAATGTATGGAAATGTAAGTTGCTCCAGCTTATCGAGATAAAATTCTGTTGTAACTATCCTTTCTTCAAGAAGAAAGGGGCTTATGATCTGGTGATTTAACTTGCAGCGCCAAACATCATTTCTGAATTTTGGGCTAAGACAGGGAAACTCTTTAACTTCATAGGGATTTTCCGAGCGTCAGATTTTTTTTCCCGTACATTATGTCCAATCTCATTTCGTGCATTATGTCTCTCTCAATCATGTGAAATATAACTTAAACAGAGAACACAAAAAAAATTTAATTCAAAAATTTATACTAATGCTTTACGCAATACAACATATGCAAACAAAATTCCAACCTCTTTAGCTGGTCATTTTGTTTCAAGTGCTACGAAATTTCAGCAAATTTTATGCTACCAGAAATTTATCACGCCATGCTTTTAATACTTTATCCCAAGACGGAACCTTAAGAAACTCCTTTCTATATTTCTGTCATGCTCATCAAAACACAGAGCAGCGAACATCTTTTTTTTTTTTTTTTAATTTTCTCTAAAGTAAGGATGTGCCTATGTCCGAAATCACTGTCCAATGTTTTCATACACATTGTTTTTAACACAGATATTAGGTATCTGTTTTATGGGAATTAAATAATTGTAATGTTAATTAAGAGATTTGGGGGATTTTTTAATTTAATGCACCCTTTTGAATGAGACACCTTGTAAATTACTTATAGTATCTTATAAGAATGTTGAACTTTGTACTGTTTATTTTGAGAATACTTTTGTATATAATATGCGTGTGGTGATCCTACTTGAACTCCTTGTCACCTTCTTATCATACCATGAGACAGTATAAATCTACTTGAGTTTTCTGACCTTTCTACAAGCCAGCACTTAAGAAGGACTAATTTCTGCATGTGCACAGCTATGCAAGTTTCGAGTATTCTGAGTTCTCACATGTAGTATAAGTATTTATACCCGAGAACCATCAGGATACAGAGCAGGTATAAAAGGAATTAACGCTTTGTCGATTCGAATATTGTCCTCCTCCCCAGTAAATCTCCAAAAACTATTGCCCTACTCCTGCTCGGACACCATCCGGTAGGGAAGGAACATTTATATTCAACATCTAACTGGAAAGAAGCAGTACTAGTCCTTCCCCCCAGAGCATCATTTTTTGACTCCTGGCTGATTTTATCTATCTCTAATTTTAACTTGACTTTTTTATCTTGTAAATTTGGATTTTTAACTTCCCGGCTTGAGGAGTCTATACTCTTCGCCGGTTATTTCTCCATCTTTTAAAATTATCCATTTTTATTGCCACGTCTCTTCCATTTCATTGTCCTCATCTCCCATCGTGGTTTTTATTATCTCATAATTTTGTTATCACAAATATTTTTAGTGGACTTTAACGGGAGACAGGTTCTGTCCAGTCTCCCATGAATTTTTAATGATATGACTTAGCTTTTTAGAACTTTTGTTTTGAGTCACCATTGAGGGGTGGAATTCATTCCGGATTCCTCCCTGTCTCTTGGAGAGGAGTTACATTGGTTGTACCTCCTCTCTTGTTCTCTGATATTTTGTGTGCCTCTATTTTTCTTTTAAAACTTTTCGAAGGTAACTTCTGTACATATTTATATTGTTATTTTCATGTATTTTACTATTTTATTGTACATATATTTTAATGTCTTTTACTTCTGTTTCATGTGTGCCTTGACTACTGCGGATGGTCTCCTCCGGACCCACCTAGGAACATCGCCTCTCTTCCTCCTTCAGGAGCTTTGCAAAAAGGAGCGGTTGTCCCTCTGTTCTTCGACAGACTTGAAGCCTGTTTCTTGAAGTGTCGTGCCTTATGGAGTCTGCTTCTTCTTCCTGGCCGTCCTCCTTGTTGCTTCGCATGACCGTCTATGTCTGTTGGACTCCTTCGTATTTGATGTTTTCAAGGTTGAAGATTTTGTGCTTGTGCTTGAGTGTTCTTGTCTCCTTCCAATTGTGTTCGTCGAGGAACTTTTTCGCGATCCGAACTTGTGTGCCTCGAACTCTCGAACTATTTTTATCCACTGTGTGCGTGTTAAATTTTAAATTCTACAGATTTCAACATGGGCACCTTTTGTGCCCAAAAAATTATGTTTAATTTTTAAGACTCTTTTATATTCAGCTATTATGCTTTTGTAATCCTAAATGTAATACTTATTTTTTGCTGAATAAACATTTTTGAAATCCAGCTTTATTCGTTTCCGGGATTTCCTTCGCTCCGTAAACTGCAGGGACTTGTTCAGTTCAAGTGATTAAGTAGAAGTCATTTCACCGCATAGAGATCCGCCGTTTTTTGGATGCTTGAGTATTGAGTACAAGTAAGTACAAGTAAAATAAAATAAATTTAATGTTTTCCAAACGTATTGTGTGACTTGTTAAATTTTGCACTAACGTGAGAGGGAAATTATTCTTTCTGAAATAATATTTCATCATACTGGATAATTAATAAGAATCTGTAATTGCATTTTACATATTTCCAAAATAATCCTTTCACTTTCATATGTATTGCCCTATCCAGATTAAAACCTCTGGGCAAATCATTTAATGGACGATATTAATTTTTCGAAAAATATTTATAGAATTATATTGTTTAAGAAATATTTTTTTTCTCATACCAAATATTTGATGTGCCGCTTTACAAACTCTATGCATTTTTGAACATTTTATTAAGTGCCCAAACACAAAAATAAATTGTCTTTGTGAATTTCATTTTAACCTGTGTAAACGTTTTTTCCTTAAATTCTGTTAATTTTTTGAAATAATAGAATTATTCAAAATCCATATTAATAATAAAGGTATTTTTTCTTATTGATATATAAAAGTATTTTCTTTTATTGATATAAGCAATTATTATCAATAGAGGAAAATACCTTCTTAATATATATATAATTTTTTTTTTCACAAACAAAACTTACTCTTAAGTATAAATCCATTAATAATATTAATAACAAAAAGGTATAAAAAAAGATGATTCTGCAACAAAAACAATCAGCTACTAAATTATATTTCTGAAATCAAAGAATACATAATTTAATCCAAAATAAATGTTCTGTCCAAAAATTTAAAATAAAATCTGATGATAAAATATTAAATTAAATATATATGTTAGCAATGTAAATATGCTTCAAGGGAACTAAATTTAACTAATAATGTATTACAATGTAAATATTTTGAACTTAGCACCATGTATTATTTATTTTATGATCAAATATTTTTTCAAACGAACGATATATTTGCGCATGCTAAACTGCTAAATCTTTCAGTGAGAACTTAGATCAATTTTTTTTCGTTTTACAAAGAAACAACTATATATGTTATAAATAAAGCAAACGATTTTTTCTCGACCAAAAAATATTACTAACTAATTTTTTTAGAGGATTGAAAAAATTAATTTATCAAACAATCTTTTATGTTCGTTTCTGTGACAACGAGAAAAAAATAAATACATAGCATTCTTACAAAATACTGAATACAAATTTAGTTTAAAATAAAATAATAAAATGTTTATAGGTTTAAATGTCGTCATACACTAAATACATGTAGTGGTATTATTTATGAAACACGGTTTAAAATATTCAAATCCATTACCTTAAAATCATATATTGAAAGTAAATGAATGTGTAATGTTTTATTTGAAAAGAAATTTACTCTACATTTCATAATTACTTTTAGTTCATTATTGTAATATGTATTCTAAGTTGATGTTTGAATTTTAAGGAAAACTATTATTAAAGCGATATTTTATCTCCAAACGGCATCACCGGATAACCATTTTAATTTGTAAAATATCTATTTTTCAAGATATTTTATACTTTTACCGTGTTTTCTTGTATTTTTGTGCTCTTTAGTTGTAATATATTTTATACTATTCTTCTTTTAGTTTAATTCTCGTCTGCTTTCAATTTAGCAAGTGAATATTGTGTGTGTCAAGTTAGTTTTGATTCTTAAATTAAGAAAAATATTTTCCTTTTTAGTTTTTTTGTTTTGATTTTGCTATATCAATAAGATTAAAATAAATTTCAATAATCAATTCTTCAACAGGGAATATTTGTTTTATTTCTGTGATTAAATTCTTAAAAGATACTCAATTTCTTCATAAATTCTTAATGACATAAGTATATTAAGATACAAATAAATAAATAAAAAGATTAAATCAACTTTTTTATTCGGGTATTCCATAACAACTAATTCATATATCAACTATTAAAATGTCTAATAAATATGCAACCAACAAATTTAAGTATCCAAAGTTTAGCAACAAACTGAAAACTGATTATAACTCAAAAGGAATACAAGCAAATTGAACGTCACTTTATGATTGTGTTTACTATGCCACGTGTACTTAAAAAAATTGCCACACATAGTAAAATTTTTGTGGCATTAAGAGGGGTCATAATATGTTCAAGGAAATATGAACACCTGTTTTTATTAATGGTTAGTACTCCGTATGATCACCCCAAATGGCAGTATTGGTCTAGGACTGACATCTCATACTGTTTATGATATTCATATTCAGTTACACGAATATCAATGCCAGACAATTGCATAAAAAATCTCTAAGGCCATTTAGAATTTGGAGAGGAGGGGTGGAGGCGAGCAATAGGCCTCCCGCGAGCATCTAATACTCTGAATGGAATAGTACCGGGAGTGTGTGGTGAACATTCCGTAACAGCTCTAGTTTCTTCTTTAAGAAATTAGTTCATAAGGTTAGAAGCGTCAAAGCAACCATTACCTGCTTGCAAAATATAGATATTGTTACCTGCACCAGCTTACGGACAAACAGAAAGATCCAAAATGTCTTATTTGTACCCATTGAACATTGAGAGTTCCGTGTGATTACCGATACACATCTGTGTACCCTCCAAATGATACTCTTCCCCGTAAAAATCATTACCTACTACATATATAACATTTTTTTTGTATGTTTGACGGTAGGTATTAAGTTTTTGCGTCTCTTTATATGTAAACACTTTGACAATCAATTTGTACAGGAAAGCGGTATGGATCAGCGAACAGTGCTTCACAGAATTCTAGTCCAGTTTAGATGACTACGTACTTAATTCAAACAATCCCCGTTGAGACAGAAAGGAGGTAGAAGGAGTTCACAAAACAGGACACTTAGAATACAAATGTTATTCATGCAGTATTCTGTACTCTGTTGTGATTAATAATGTCCTTGCTATACAAAAAGTAAACGCGTTTTTAAGACGAGATGGAATTGCAGTCATGCACCGGTCATCTAAAGAAGTTATAACTATTAACATACCTGCAGTAGGTCTTCAAGAAGCTGAACCTTTTGTTAGAAACTAGTCTCATTATGAAACTGGACACCATTCGGCCTTTTGTAATTTCTAGGTGACTTATAGCTGCATAGCGCAATTTTGCTGGAACGCGTTGTCTGGATTTCACGTTTATAATTAAGTTTTCTAAAAAAAGTTTAATATACCGTCGTTCATTCAGTAGCGGATCCCTTCTAAATAGCTGTGTTTAGATGTATCGTAGTTATGTTGATACTCTTTTACCTATCGCAATCCAATTCAGTTCTCTCTTATTTGTAATATTTTCGAAAAAATTTAATGAATTCCGAACTATTTTTATCCAGATCAATGCAAGTTTTCTCTTTCCCCCCTTATTTTGCTTAACTTTTGCAAAATTAGTATGTTTAAATAATTCTATATTTTATGGAAACATTGTAGACTAGTGAGAAATTTATATCACAACTACGGTAGAGAAATATTTAATTATCTGTATTTGTAATTATACTATTCAAATTTTGATGCACTAATATTTTTATTATTATCATTAATATTATGATTTAAATAAGCTATCATCAATTGTAATTCATTTTCAAACATACACTCTTTACATTTGCATTTTTGTATCAAAAAAATGATCTATTCAAAATTTACTAAGTGTTGCAGATGAATGAGAAAACTGTTGAATAAGTAGTTTCCTTTATATAAGAATAGAAGAATTATTCAATATTTTCCCTCACGCTAACAGAAAATCAGTTTTTTAGCTATGGATAAAAGAAGGAAGCGCTACAATTTTTATAATATAATTTTTATAATTTTTTTGCTATTTGCATATTGCATCGATAAGGCCAATGTTATTTCCATAGTATCTTTAAAATTCTTGAAGATATCGTGAGCTTAAATTAACTGTTTATGTAAGTTTTATTTATTTCAAATAACTTCGTCTTATCCATTTAAATAAGTAAAAATTCGATAAGCCTTCTTGAAATGAAATAAGTTTTCTTACTAGAATTTATTTAAAAAATGATTACATTTTATGAATTATTGCGCATCTAGTAAATAGCATTATTTTAGTGCTTCCATAAAAATACTCAAATCATATGCAACTGAATAAATATAAGTCGCAAAATCTTCTTTAGGTGTAATGATTTATAAAATATTGTAAAAGGAAAATGTCTTTTAAGTTCGCATTCACACCCATATAAATCATGTTATATGAATCCAAATTTTATTCTCTTCAAAAAAATATTCACTATATTCGCAAATATATATGTTCATTAAAAGTCCATATTATTCAAAGCAAAAATGTATTAAAATCAAAAGAAAATGCTTGGTTTTTCACTTAACGTAAGAAAAATGAATACAAATCAGATAATAAAACACTCTAAATTTAATTCCAAACTAATTATTATATTTAATTCTTATTTCGCGTTACTCTAGGAACTCAGTCTAGTTGAAATAAAAACAACATAATTACACTCGAAAAGATATCAAGCCAAATATTCGTGCATTGAACAACTAATCTCTTCATATACAAAAGAATGAACATAGCTCGAAGCTTAGACCTCAATGGGCAAGATATTAGAAGCCACAATTAATTGATGAATCAAAAAGAAAAGCTTTATTGGGAAAACTATCGTGGGCTTTGCTTGAATTGGAAATGATGTGTGCCTGCGCCGAAAGCAAACAGGTACTGCATAGAAATTATACCACAAGTACGGGAATTGATCCCCCATCAAAGGGAATCAAGAAACTGTTTATTGATGAGAGGTTGAAAGAAAATCATGAAGATATGAAGTTATAAAAAATATATATTACGAAGGTCGTTCAATAAGTGTTTAGCAAAATCAATGGATGGCGCTCATAGCATCGAAAATGGTTTGTTTATGTTAAACATTATAGTTAACGAGGCAACTGTCAAGTCTCAGTAACTCATTTTCATGTTCATGATGCCTTCCGTATCTCAAAAATTTTTCATTATAACTTTTCCGATAAGATCATCTTCGCTGTCTTTGGATCAGGTTCACCGGAAGACACTCATTATTTTGATTTTTGATTGGTTTCTGGAGTATGACGATGAATCCAATTGTCATCGATGGTGACAACTCGATGCAAAATGACGTCAGTAACTCGACGCGAATGCATTTAAGTTTGATTTCGCAGCAAATGACTACCAAATTAAACCATGAACCAATGTCAACTTTGTTTCGGTTCCGCCTATCTTATCTTTTCCTTTCTTATGGGGTTTAATTGTCTTTGGTAAACATGGGTGACGCACTCCCGGGATACCTTAGCGATCTTCTCTATTTTCGACTCTCCTTCTTGTCAATCAAAGTTTATCTTTTTTTTTTTCAACTTTTCTTGTCTAGACCACAATTAAATCTTGTTTGGTGCAGCATAGCCACATCTGGCTCTTGCGCCAATAACCTTTACATTTACTCACTCACTCATTCGTCTCCGCTTAAGGCTACACGGTACTCTTTTTCAAATAAAATTTTTGGAGACAGTAATATTAAAAGTAACTTATGTATTGTTTTCATACTATATTATTAAACTGATTCTGAAAATAAAAAGTCAATTTAACTAGTCCTTATTTTAAAATTTAAAAAAATTTAAAAATTTTGAAGTTTTTTTAAACTTTTATAAAATACACAATTTTTGAAATTTTTTAATTATTTTGAGTGATTTATATTTCATACATTATTGCAAACAAAAGTTAGTATGGATTTGAAAATCTGTTCCCTTGTTGATTTTTAATAATTATTTTTCTAGCTAAACCTGGAAAAAACAGGAAATTTTTTAAAATATTAACTTTAACATTTTTTAAAAAAATAACTAGGGATCCCAGACCTAAATCCATACTAACTTTTATAGAACACATATATCTCAGTATGTATAAAAAATTTCAAGACTCTATCTTGAACAGAAAAAAAGCCTTAGGGATTAGAAAACACTTACATCTTCATAAATAAAAGTCTGAGAAAAATGCATTTAAAGTTTTTAAAGGCATAAAACAAAAACTAATAATACTTGCAAAGATCTAAATTTTTAATATATTATTTAACTACTTATATAATATATGAAAACACTACTTTAATTAAATATTATGGCAAATATTTTTATTTATTCAAAATATGTTATTGCAAAATATCGATATAGCATTTGTTACGACGACAGATTATTCAGCTTAAAGTTAACATAATAATTTCACAAAAGTTTTAAAACACAATACACTTATAAAAAATAATAATGATATAAATAAAAGTTTAAACAAGTTAAAAACTACCAGGTTTGTACATAGCACCTAATTTTTTCTGAATTTTAAATCGACGCAATTTAGCAAGTTTTATTTTTTTCTGCGCAACTTTAAAATTTGCAGATTTCCTTTTCTTTCTGAAATAGGTTCTCCTACAATGAGTAAAGTACACTAAATGTTCTGATGACAAACTTGTTCCAAATTCAATTAGCATCCTGAAATGTTTTTAGAGCTTTTAATGTTCCAACAATAAATTCAGGTATTGCACTCGACATGGCAATCAACACGACTCCTAGAAGCTGTATTTTCTTTGGAATATTTGTCCCATATCATCGAATGTAATGCTTCATTAGAATTGTGTGTCAAACCTCTGACACATGTGCTTAATAATTCAGTTGATGCTAATCGCTGATAAATAGGCAAGATTTTGGGCAAATATTCTTCGTTGATTGTTATTTTTACCCAATCTTTGTGAATACCTGATTTTTTTCCACGTGCTAATGGTAACTGGTAAAAACACCAAGAGTCAAAGAGCAAGATTGTGTCCCAGAAACTAATACTCTCAGATCTTTCCCATAATTTCACAGCTGCATTTACTTCCATTGCACTAGATGATCCGACATGTGTTGTACTACAAACATTTTGTTGTCCTTTGTACCAAATACGAAAATCAGCACTTTCATCTCCAAGCTCAAATTTAGTCTGTTCACATTCTCCACGCCGCTTTGACATTACTTCGTAGTCTATCACAAAGCCAGTCAGCAAGTCGATAACATATCCTATTCCGATATTTGACGTTGACGTATGTTCTCTTGTCAACCAGCTTCCATCATATGACATTCCTATACCGACTATATCTTTATCATTCCTTGAGCCCTACGCCTCAATGACATCTTTACGAATATAAAGCAACGGCTGATTTGACCCAACAAGATGTCCAATCAGAACTTTTGGCTCATAATGTCTTTTAAAAGTTTTACTAAACATTATATTTCAATTCATATGCATGCAGAATTTTTCCAACGATGAGTAACCAAGTCACAAACTTAACATACCTTGCACTAATCTCATATTTACATCAAATGGAACATTAAAAAATTGATGCTTGCTAACATTTGATATTTGAAGTAATATAGCATCAATTAATTGTTATGAACATGTTTCACTCTAGGTTTGGTCACAATTAACACATACAACATTCACTTTATATGCAAATCTATTTCTTTGACCATAGCAAAGTTTTAAAGATACACTATGGCAAATATTGCTTAAAAATATTCCAAAATTATCTGTAAACAAACATTCAGTATCCACTATAATGTAATTTGAAAGATACTTTTATATGTAGCAGAAGTATTAAAGACATTTGTATTCTGAAGTTTTGTAGTTATATCCACTAAAGCAGGTTTTTAGCATTGTCATTATCAGCAGTACTCCATCTCTTAGAAATGTTGATTCTCTTCTCAAGATGCGAAAGTTTTGTCCGTGGCATTTTCTCAACAGAAAAACTTCACTTAAACAATTTAAAATAGCTTTTAAGTTATATAAATAATATGCAGAATAAATATTGGTCATGAGAAATACCTTTTCTTATCAATTTTGGCTAAGTAACTATAAGCACATCAAGAACTCAAAATATAAACAAACATAAATGATTTTAGTAGTGAAAGTTGAAGTTAATATCTACTTCTCTGCAAGTATCTATATTATTTAAAAAATATCAGTAATTAATTAAATTTACGAATGGAAAAATGCTTTAAAATGAAACCGAAACTAACCACGCCCCCCTCAGCTGTCAAAAATAGTGACTGACAATGCTCAGAAAACTTCAAATATCTTAAAAACTAATTGGTTAATAGATCTAAAATTTGGGGCCAAGATTCCCAAATGTATGGGCTACAGGAAAATGTAAAAAAAATTTTTCGATAAATTTGTCATTTTTAGGGTACTGTGTAGCCTTAACAGATAACAACACACAATGGTAGGAACAATTTAATTTTAGATGTAATCTGTATTTAAATTTAAGTATGTTTTGAGACGCCCTACAACTCGCATAAGCATATTATTTTTTTTTTTTTTTTTTTTTTTTTTTGGAGTTCACTGTGCAATATGGGAATTGAGAACCGGAGCAATAAACACGGTTGAATTTTTTTATACTAAGAAGTACATAAATCATGTTTTCTTGCGTCAGTACAGTGCTCTATATGAAAGCTCTGAAAATATTTATGTCAACGCTACATTGATAATTATAGTCTAGACATAATTCTTAAATCTTTTCTCTCGTAATTACATCCCAAGGCTACAGCGGGAAATAATTCGAGTCAATTTTACATAAACTGTTCATTTCAAATTACAGTAAGGGAATCGCTTATAAAATAAATTATTAGATTAAAACATATATATATTAAGCGACGAAAGGATTTTTAAGAAGGTAATAATAATTAGAAATTTAAAACAAAGTTCATATTATATTCAAAATGTTTTAAGACCCGTACTAGTCAAAAGGTACAAATGCTTCTGTCAGTACTAAACACAGGGGCAAATGCAGCAACGACATTGAGTTTCACGTATCAAATCGTTGCCTTCATTTCTGATAACTTCTTACTTTGAAGCGTTCCTAACCGTAAAGCGTGTGTTAAATGTTATTTTCAACGGTGAAAAAAATCAGCAAATCACAAACTCCAATTTTTTTTTTTAAATTGCAAAATAGTCCATGGAAACATAAAACACGAAGGCAATTGGGGACGGATTTTGAAATTCTGAGCCTGTATCTGTTGGCAAGGAAAACATTTGAGTATTGTTCCCTCTTTGGAAATTTCCGGAAGACACCAAATGGAGAACACGGAATCTCGATGCATTTAAAATGCATCAATTGCGTTATACGGTGATGTTTTATTGGTATCATTATTGGATCTGCTTGCTCGTAACCATGACCATTCGGCTACCGTAACCACTTATTATTATTAAATTCCTACTCTTAGTTCATACTCTCCCTATAAATATATCTTGTTCAAATTTTCATTCGTTAATAAAATACTTTTTATTCATCTACTCTAGTTCAAATACATTTTTTTAAATAGTGGATGACACTTAATGTTAATACATTTTTTTTTAAATATTAATTCATTTAATTAAATTTAATTGAAGAAAATGTAATTTAGCCAACCACTTGGCATGACTTGAAAAATTACCAAACTTGGCGATTTTTTTTTTTTTGGCTGAATGTTAAGTCTGCGAATAGGACCAAGGTAGCTGGTATATAGCTTTTAGCAAAATATCGCCAAATAATTCCTGTTGCCTAGGATGGTTGGGCTAAACTGTATTCCAACCATTTAATTTACCGGATGAAATAAGAAACTAACCAATGCTTATATTATGTCATTCGTCTTGCAATGGCAAAGTTGCTGGAGCGTCGGCGTAGAATCTTAAAGCCTTCGGATCGAATCTCATCAAAGTATAAATTTTTTTTTATTTGATTTTCAAATAATTAATTTTAGATTTATATGGGAGAAAAAAATTTCTTTTGTATGATATTTAACGGTATATTAAATTAGGAATAAATGCTGTTAGTGACGAAGCGTGTAGATCGTAAGAAAGAAAATTATTTTGCCACTTAGTATTGTGATTCTGTCTTATTTTTATATATATTTATAATAAATATAATTATTTAATAAAAACTAACTAATGTAAAATTTTCTTTGTTGACCTAAGTAAGAATTGACTCCAATTTCTTTTTATATATATATATTACTTGTTTAGAGGATAAATTAAAAATCGTGTTTTCAGTAATAATCTTAAAAATATTGATCAACTAAATCGCTATCCGTCAACACGAATGTTTTTTTTTTTTAATAATAATTATTTTAATTAGTTATATAATACAATTTAATAGAACAAGCTTTTTATTTTAGTTTTTTATTCGGTGTAATTTGATATTTAGTATGGTTATATATGTAAATGTTAAAATTATACCTATTTAACATTAATACTTTATATGTATGCTATTTTAACGGGTTTTTTTTTATATATGTAAATGTTAAAATTATACCTATTTAACATTAATACTTTATATGTATGCTATTTTAACGGGGTTTTTTTTATATATTGAAACTCTCCATTACTGTTCTGACTAAAGGAACACTAGGAACGAAAGTTATTGGTTTGTTGATTAATTGAATTTAAACGCCTTTTGAAGTCATATTGATTAAAGTACTCGAGTCTGAACAAGCTGAGAATAATTAATCGATTATAGGTGATATCGGAACTGTTATCGATATAACGAATTAGAGTGAGAAATGACTACACATTATATTGGATCATGATATGCTGACTAATGATACATTTTTTGGTACTTTTCTTGTTTAGGTTTAGAAAATGTTATCTGACTTAAAACCAAACTGAATTTTATTTGTTTCGGGGAAGGTAAAAATTCATTGTAATTTTCTTTTTTTGATTTATGCAATTTAAATGCAATTTAAATGAGAGAGAAAAAAATTATCCTATGGAAATTTTATAAAGTGATAGTAAGGGGTATAAAATATTCTTACGGTTATCTATTTATGGTGGAAATAAACTGTGTATTTTTAAAAGATTTTAAATACTTTTTTATTTAATATATCAATCAAGAAGTTAGAAACATTCAAAATAGCATGTAGTGAGTAAAGACATTCATTTGGAGACATCTTTAAATACAATAAAAAAAATACTGATTAACTTCTTTCGTTCTGATTCGTATAGCGATGCTTATTTTGAATTTAAAAAATTTTAAGTCATGTATTAGCTGCTATTTTTTTTATGGTGAAGAATCCGTCTCCTCGTAAGGAGCAAAGATAAATCCTTCGATCCAGAGCTTATTTATACCAACCATTTTGAAAGAAAATAAATTTTAAAGTATCAGATGGCTATTTTAATTTCAAATAATAAGTTGTTGTCAGAATGTTTTTTTTCTGTTTCTAAATGTTTCATCTAATTCTGTCAAAAAATATGTAAAAGTCTCCTCTGTACACATAAACACTTTTAATCCTTTTCTAAACAAATTATAAATTTATATTTAGATTCCGTGAATTTCTAAAACAGAATATAAAATGAAAGAGAAAGTAGAAATCCCAGATATTTTGTGCTGTTTAATAAATTTCTCTCAAATTTTATAAAATACTTCTCTACTGCATGACAAATACAATTTGTGAGGATCTTCCAAGTAATCATGGATTCTATAGAAGCGATCTTAACAATGTTGTACCAAGTCCATTCCTGTACATAGTATATTTATTGATACAATGGTAGTCTTTTTTTCCGGATTCTTTACAGTGAAAACGTGGTGCGATTTAGCTTTGTAGGATATTTCATTTCCTTCTCTGGATCTTATCTCTAGATTTCATGAGATTTACAGAACGTGATCTGTATGTTACATTAAAGAGAAACTTTACCCATTGAAGATGTATTTCATGCTTTGCGGTGTGTTGATATGGTTCTGGTATATTTTTGTTCTCAAAGATATATATTAACATGTAACAGGTGAGGTTAAGAAGTGAGGATATAACATTAGATGTGCGATCTTAGAGACTACTTTCGTTATAATTTCTTAAAAATATTTTAATTAAAACATCATCCCGTTACTTCACTTAGATGTTCCTTGAACCTCTAATATCTGAGACAATATGGCCTTTTTGCATTTTAAAGTAAAATAAAAGGTTTTTGAAATTTTTTTTGCCAGAACTTAAAATTTTTCGATGAAATTCATATGTTGCAGTATATTTTGTAAAATTAACAAAACAAATGTATCTATTATGTATGAATTATTATGCTTTAGTTGCTTATTTTTTATAAAGACAATTTCATTAGAAGAAAATTGAGTTTCGCACAATACTGGAAAAAAATGACAAATAAGTATTCAGGATTTTCCTAGAAGCAAACAATGCAGTTCTCGTCTTCTTTAGCCTATTTATTGCATAATTGTTGCGAGCATCTAAAACATACATAGTTTTAGCAAGATATTATGTCGAACTTATTAAAATTAAATATTATGTCGTTCTTTTCTTGCTTATGGGGACAAATGGCTTGGTGAGAACATAAATTCTTTGATTTTAATTTTGTTTTCATAGAAACAAACCAAAAGTGCTTTCAGTTCATCAATTCTGATGTTGTCAATTTTCCTGTATTCCACAAAGTTTTACTATGTTGTTATCCGGAGTTCTGAAATTTCTATTTACCTCAAAGGATGATAATTTTAACCGAACTTTCCCATAATAGAATTTCACGAAATTACTTGCTGCTTCTGGCTCAGAGAATTCGTAGTCGTCTCGAAACTTTTTCTAGTCTGTAAAATGGGAACTGTCACATACCAGATCTTCCTCACAGTCATATTCTAAACTCAAATCCCAGCCAACTTCATCTAAAGGCTAATGTAGCTCCTCCACGGTAAGTACATGATTCCTTTATTTTTAATTTTGTTTTCATATATAAATACCAAAAGGGCTTTCAGTTCCTCAATGCTGATGTTATCAATTTCGCTTTTGTCCAAGAAGTCTTACTTTGTTGTTATCCGGAGTTCTGATATTTTTATTATCCTCAAGGGATGATCATGTGAATCATTTTTGACCTTAATATTAATTATTTAATGGAATTACTTACTGCTTCTGTCTCAGAGAAATGATAGTAATATCAAGAAATTTTCGAGTCTGTAAAATGGGAACTATCGCAGACAAAATCTTCTGTCATCTTCTCCAACAAATCACAACCAATTTCATTTAATGCCTAATTGTAGCTCTTCCGTATGATGTGGATCATATGGATGAATCAGTTTTCTCGGACCGAATTTCAGAAACACATGTACAACTGCCCAATATTGCAATATTGAGAGGGAGGTGCAGTTTCTCAGACAGTGTTTGAAGAATGCAATGGAATTTCCATTGGATGCACGTGACGAAAGTTGGCGATACATGTGTAGGGGATGTTTATTATCACAAAACAGGAAGTAACAGGAAGAATCAATTTTATTGAACTAAACTTTCAATAGAAGTGACAGGAAGAACGTGTTGAGTGGTCTGTAATTCCGCACATTCCCTTTTACGGATTAAAGATAAAATACTGATCCGGTAGCATTTACATTTAGATATTATTTTTTTTATTCCATCGCCTTGTTATTTTGGCTAAGAAAACTATTTTCCTTAGAGTATTTCGGTCACAGAATCGGATTTTTTGAATTTCAGGGGAGTAGGTTGAAAAATTATGCTGCTGTTGCTGTTTCCGATTCTTTATGATTCAAACAATATTGTACCAACCCAATCATGTCAGTCACTCTTAATCTCTCCAGCAACGTTAATGATAGTTCGTACAACTTAAATTTGTCCAATCCCATACAAGTCTAAATATGATCTGGTGAAGCCAAATTCTATGTATATATGTAGAACAAATAGTAATATCTTTACTGACATAAAGTA
This sequence comes from Nephila pilipes, assembly GCA_019974015.1. Classification (NCBI taxonomy): domain Eukaryota; kingdom Metazoa; phylum Arthropoda; class Arachnida; order Araneae; family Nephilidae; genus Nephila; species Nephila pilipes. Next base: position 25,333 of record BMAW01093688.1, read on the forward strand.
ATGCCATCGATTTTATATGGCCACTGAATAACCTTAAAAAAGTAATTAGCTCTTATGTCCTTCCAAAGAAATTAAACAATGCATCGGGTCGGGACCTCTTCTTTAGTATCATTATGATAAAGGTAAAAAATGCCAAAATTTATTATTTGCATTGTTAGATTTTTTTTTTTTTTTTGGTACTTTGGATTTGCTATTAATAAGAAGGCAGGCACAGAAAGAGATAAAAACTTGAATTACAAATGCCAAGTATTCATTCATAACAATGCATGGATTCCAAAAGGCCTCAAATATAAATATTAAGCTCAAATTAAATGCATTCACTGCAACAATATTAGCGATCTTTCTATACGGAAGCGATGATTGAAAACTCTATGAATCACAAAAACGAAAATTAAATACCTTTCTAATTATGTGCCTCAGTAATACTCTTAAGGTATATTGGCCTGATGAATTTCCTAATTTTGATTTGTTCAACAAATCATCTAAAAAATTTTATTTTCACCCAATTTTTTTTTTTTTTTTAAAAAAAATAATAATAAAAAAATCCTGAAATTAGACACATTTTTAGAATGCGAACAACTGATAACACAAGAATTGTGCTGAATTGGGAACCAGATGGAAAAAGAAAACGAGGAAGCCCAAAAGCCTTTGGCGCCGTATGGGTATAGAAGAGAGAAATTCATTTCGATTTTTAAGTTAGGGAAGTGCTCGGGAGGTCAAGTTATATGGGGTTGAAAGGCATGCAGATGTTGTGGTCACAAGAACCAGTTTAGTTTAACGAAAACAGATGATGTATGGGACATGAATTGTGAGTTCACGCATAAATAGTAAGATATGGTGTTCCTTTCTTAGCTAAATTTATTGGCGGTCTAATTAAAAATAGATTAACCTGAGATGAAGTACACTGGATATAAATATCAGAGAGAGCATATAAATGTTTTAGTTTGATCATAATAATGATGGTGGTATTTTCACAAATGCTTATCCAGTAAATAAAGTCTGTATAATGTAATGATTCTGAATGAAAATTCAAACATCATATTTGAAAAAATAAACATCGCATTAGAATTCCAAATTAGTTTCAAACAACATATTTGGACCTCTGTCCAAAGCGACCTTGTACTATTTTTCCAAATCATGTATTAATTAAATATAAAGATTTGTTTAATTGTACTTTATCCCCTTATGAATATCCCAAAAGTATCGTACTCCAATAAGTAAGCCTATCGCTCCTCCACACGATTCATTTATATTCGATATTTGAGAATTATTATTTTAGAGTACTCTCATTAATTTATTTGTCGATGTTTTAATGGGAAATTATATCTGTCCACAGTGCTTCAATAACGATCTTCTTTTCAGAGTCACGGTAATTGCAAATGGTAATCATATGTCTTGTTATAGTTTCGCAAGAATGAAAGTATAAACTAATAAACCTTCCTGCCTAATGATGGGTAATTTTAATTCTTTAGCTATTTCTCCTTTTTTAGAAAGGATCTCTGAGATGCGTTGTCAAGAAATATATTTATTTATTTATTTCATAAACTACATAATATCATAGCTGTACATGTTTCAAGTAAAACCTCGCTACTTTCGGTATGTGTATTTACGACCTTCGAAGTCAAAACAATACGTTTTTTCAGCCTGGCTATCGCCTTTATCTAACTCTACTGAGGGAAAGGAAACGGTAAGATTATCGCAACTGGATTCACTGTGCTTACGTCTACATTTTTTACAGATTAATTTTGTTTTACAAAACTTGAATATATGCCTCTTTGAAAGAGACGCAAAAAAAAAAATTCCATTTTTTTTCTTAGGGATAATTTTCGCTGTTCAATTGATAAGAGACAAGATATGGAATCATGTTCTTTTACAGGATCTGTACAAATATACATTTTTTGACATCATCAACAAATGCCGAAATGGAAGGAACATTGTATTGAAAGTTTTTTCCCCACTATTTTCTATTTAGTTTGTTTTCGTTTTTCGAAATATTTAACTTTTGTTTCTTTTCGTGTTTCCGCGTCATTCAAGCTAAATTCTTTAATTAAATGCTCGTTCCTTTCACTGCACTGTATTTCTACTTTTAAAAATTCTAATAATTTAGAAATTTCGTTTTAGTTTTTGGAATGATTACTGCGAGTGAATTCTAACGATAAATCCCTGGGAATTGATTTTAAGAACACAGGATACAATAAGCAACTGTAATTGTTCGGGTTTATACCGTTATTCATTAAACCTCTAATGTGCGTTTCGCATTCCGACAGAATTTTACGCAACCTTATTATAAAACTTTCGCACTGTACTCAGATTCAGGAGACTAGAGATACGTGCATCTATGATTATATCTTTTCGGCCAAATCTTTATTTTAGTATATTTAATACAACCTCATAATTTTCCAATCTTAACGCCAAATCTCGTATTGCTATTTCATCTTCATTAGTTAAATACGATTTTAAATAACTAAACTATTCTACTTCGTTAAGATTTGAATTTGTTTGTATAGCTTCTTCAAATTGGGAATAAAATTCGATAAACTTTAATATATTTCCATCGTACTGAGGTACCTGTAAGCGAGGAAGATTTTATTGTAATAGTTTTGTTCTCGAGACTTTTTTCAACGATATTCATATTCTCTCTCTGATGCAAGATTTTGTTCGCACGTACTTTCCACGTAATGATGTCATCTTTTACTCCTGTTGTTTTCTATTTCCTTTTTAACTTCTTGGAGTTTACATGATTCAAGAATCGTGCTATCATAATTTGCTAAATGTGTTGCTTTATCTAACAGTTTCGCTAAGAGTTAGTTTATGATATCAATTGACTTCTCTTGATGCAATTCATTTCTTATGAATTTAATAGTTTCGGTTACCGCCAGTCTGACAGTGGATCTAGCCTCTCTCTCTCTCTCTCTTTTAGGTTTTCAATATTCATTTTAACAAATTAAATGTTCAGAATCAGTTCGCTATTTATGTCAATACTGAATTTTCTTCGTTCACAATAATTTTCTTCGTTCACAAATTATTTAAAGTCTGGTCCCGGGTTTCAGCACCAAAAAGTGTTTAAACTGCAATTCGCATATCAAAGAATAAATCGAAAGCTCCTACCTGTCAGACGGTGGTTATAATTTTTCGCTTCATTATTTCAGGATGCTGAGATCTGAATAATCCAAACAAAGTCAAATAAACTCAATTGAATGACATCAAGTACTTTTAGTTTTACTTTAAGATGCCACAACACAATAAACACTAACTGTAAGTAAATATCCTAATTCGCGTGTATATCTAATTCACTAACATAGTCCACTTTTCAACATCTTCCTTCTCTCTCACTTCAGATCTAACAAAAATTCTCTCTCTCTCTCTTTTTCACATATGGCGCCTAGCGCCCTTTTTCGTTAGTTTCAACCTAGGGTGCCATTTAAAGATATTTAGAAAACGTTCCACCGTAGAATGCATAAATACATCGAACGCTCCTGAGTTCATTCTCAGGTGATGCGTATTTGGTACGTTCGGTCGTGAACGACAACCGCGAGTGATGCGTATACGGCACATTCGTCCCGAAAGGGTTAAAAATTTACTCATAGTGTGCGGTATTCCCTAAATAATAATTAACTTTGATACCTGGCTACTCCCTTTTAAACTACATTTTTCTCGAAATAGCTTAGAATGCAGTATAATATTAATTTACGATTAATTTGAATCTTTTTTTTTATTATTGTTACACCCTTTTCCTTTTCTACACACCTATAATGTAACTGAGTGGTCATGTTCAAGAGCGCTTGGCCAATGGGTACTCGTCCATTATAGCGGCGCCCGCCAAATTACGATTTCGGATGTCGACGGAAAATCGCCAAGCAGTATGATTTATTGCCATGTTTGGTTGTAATTTCCTAAGGTTGCAGTCCTAAAGAAACAGCACTTCATTTTAGTAAAATATCGCTTGCCTGTTAACGTTACTGATTTCGTATTTTTTTTTAAATTCCTCTTAATTAATATCGTTAGCAATTTTCAATTTACCAAACAGCGAAATGTATGCTGGTTTTACACATTTCACGGAGAACCATAAGTACAATTTTGTAGATCCGTCAACGGGAGTTCACACACAAAATGTTAAAAGAATGTGGGGTTCCGCAAAGTGGCGTAGCAAGAAACGGCACGGCTCGGCATCATCTAAAGTCGTATCTGGTAGAATTTATGTGGAGGAAATATGTAGTGAAAAAAAAAATGCTTTCTATAAAATAGTGAACGCAATTTCGGAAATATGGCTTTTTATGTTGATTGATGTTCTAAAAGTTATGTAAATATTAATATTTAACATCTAAATTTTTATAGTACTTAATGGGATGAGATTTATCACTAAACATATAAACGATTATTAAATAAAAATATTATTTTAAAAATTTTTATATTGTTAATTGGTGTGTTATTTGTTTTCCTACATTTCAATTTCGCGCTCCGCTTACTTGGCGCTTTTAATTAACTTGGCGACATTGGCGTATTCTTAATTTGGCGGGCGCCGCTTTAATAGACAAGTACCAGCCAATGTTGCTTCCGTCTAGTTGTTGGATTTTGTCCTGAAGCCAATAATGACCCGCAACTCTTAGAGGAGCTAAAGTCCTCTCTTTGGAATGGTTTGGATGGTAATGATGTAGGGTGCCATCTCAAGTTTCGCCCTTGTCCCAGAACAGATGCTCTATAAACGAGGTCCGTTACTGATAGACTTATCGTAGCTTCTAAATGAGGCGTTTATAAGAAATCCATTAATCAATGTTTTAATCTATGAATGTATTATACTTTAGTGAATATTGTACTGAAATAATCAGATTAAAATAATGTATTGTCAAAAAAAGTATTCCAAGACTAAGATAGCTAGATGCTTTAACCTCGTTCTATCTTTCGATAATTTTCATACGTAAAACAGATATTTAAAACATTTCGCTATCTATTTTTCTCAGAATATGTAATCAGTACTTGTATATCACTAAATATTCGCTAAAAATGTGTTAGCAGCTAATAAAAATAGCATAATGTAACTTAATACTGTATTAAAAGGAGTAGTCCATGAAGGAAGTTTATTGATTTGGGCAAGAGATGATTTAAATCTTTCTTTTAAAAAGGTTTCATCCATAAATTTAACATTTTTCCTTCTGACTTTTCCCCTAAATATACACTCAATATATCATTAATTACGTGCTAAAAATTTACGAACATTTTCTTAAAAGTTTTCACTCATAAATCTAACTTTAAAAACATAGCTACTGGCAATCACCCCCACCCCTTAAATATGCAATCAGTATATCTCTAAGTATTCGGTAAAAATTTCAAAACTTCCATTTTTTAAAACGTTTCTATTATTTTTCTGATATTTACTATGCACTTACTGGCTTTATCCCAAAATACACCAAAAGTACATCAATAAATATTTACTAAAAATTTAAAAACTCACTTTCAAAAGTCTCCATACATCAATTTGACATTTGCAGTATTCCTACAGAATTTTTCCCCAAACATGCACACAGCATATCATTTAATATTCATTTAAAATTTCAGAATTTATTTTTCTTTCAAACGTTTTCATATATAAATCTAGCATTTATAATATACCTACTGATTTCCCCCTAAATATGCCTTCAGTAAATCACTAAATATTTGCTAAAATTTCATGAACATTCTTTCAAAAGTTTTCATAGACAAATTTTAACTCTTACAATATTCCGACAGTCTTTATCGCAAAATACACACTGAGTGTATCACTAGATATTTGCAAAAATTTGATAACATTCCGAATTTAATAATACAACATTCTTAACCAATGACTTTTATTAAAATAAAATTTTATGATGATAAATTCAATTGTTACGAGTATATAGTATTTATTTTCTAACAATATAAGCCTTAAAAGGCAACATAATAAGTTTTGTGTACTTAATCCTTATATTAATCTCGATATTTAAATTATTTAATCCAAAAAAAATTCGATTGTAAGAAATCTGATGCATACTCTTCAACTAAAAATGTCCAGCAACATTTTCTTCTTTAACTAAAGGATAACAATGACAATTCATTTGAAATAATTTTCAGACTTACGCCTTTGCAATCTGCCACGCAGCCTTAGGGTCCAATTTACGTCAGCAGCGATATTTAAAATTTATTGAAACATTCTGCTCACATTGTGTTAAAGAAGTGGTTTGTGCCTTTTGAATAATTTTAATTCGAAGCACAAAGGCAACAGCTGAAAATACGGTTGTAATATTTAAACTAGTATCGTTGAGTTGTTAATAAACCCGAGAAATAACTCTGGAATAACTCGAATATTTTCCAAAAGCCTAGGGAATGATTTGTGATGTACAACGATTGTTGTCGTAGTTTGGCGACTATCTAACGCAAGAATGTATCTCATAGAGCGATAAATTATTAGAAAAGGAGAACTCGCTGAAATAATGTTCTATGCAATTAATCATTAGCGATTTGCAGCAATATTATTATTATTATTAAAATGTTTTGAAAACTGGGTGCTCATTCTTATCAAACCGAAACTGATATGTAATTAGAAATTTATATATGCCTAGATGGATGTAGTAGAAAAAGCTAAAAATTTAGAATGGCATTCATTTTCAATGAATATTTTTAAGAGATAAAACATAATAGAAAAATTAGTTTACTGGATTGATCGATTGTAGGAGTCTTTCCATTAACGTCGCACTTAGAATCAAAATAAGACAATTGGCGATATATCTCGTAATTTTAATCTCCAATCAAGTGAAGAAGTTGACACCTAAAATGGCATCCTTACTGTAATAATTTCGGACTTGTGGTCGTGACATATTTAACGAGTATTAGACATACTACGTGACGCATGTTTAGGGGCATCAGGTCTAGAACCCATGACATTACGGCATAAGACAACATCTAATAGCTCACGAGCACAACCACTTGACTACCGCGTTCTTTTCCTAACTCTAAATGTTTCATAAAGAAACATTATTTCATTGAGACACCGTATTTCATTTTCATTATTATTATAACGCATACTAGAATCAGGACTCGAATCTACGACTTAATAGAAACATGGTCGACCGCAATTCGGCGACTAAAACCAATTGACATTACCACGTCTACTATCGATATTGAGAAACGTTTCTTCACATCTTCGTTGCATCATTTCACTTCAGTTTTTTTTAATTCAGTACATTTATTTTCTTGCAATCCATTTCTGTAACTCATATATTACGAAAATTAAGGGTTAGAAGTAAATATCAGCAAGAGAAGTTTCCAAGCTTGCTTCTTCTATTTAAGACACCATTTTTTTTTTCCAATACATTTATTCTTCAAGCAAATTCATATCTTTATAGAAAAATGATTCTCATAACAATTCTACTGAAAAATGTCTAGATTCATTTTGAAGAATTTACATAGGATATTTTTCTTTCGTTCCCTCGGGAAATAAAGAAAATAAGGATTGTTTTATGTTATTGCAGCCATGTATTGTTGCTTATATGTAGTTTCTAAACATATCGTCACACATCTGGGAAAGGAATTATTGAAATAAACAGGAGAATAATCTCACAAAATCGGTAATGGAGTCGAATGTGCAAATAGGCATGGACTGAATTGCTCCGAAGCTATAAATAGGAATATTTTCAGAATCAGGATGAATTGAAGAAAAGAAAATATTTCGATGTTTTAAAGAGCATCCCGACCAAAGATATATCCCAATTACCAAAAGCAAAAGGGAGGGAAGAATAAGCATTCGAATCATCAGATCAAAATGGTTATAACTCCCGTGCTTTCGAACAAACTTAATTTTAAAAATAATGTAAAGTGTAGCACTCGGAATCGTATCAGTGATATGGAATATATTTTTATATATAGTCGACCCATGGAAAACATTTTTGGAATATTCTCAAGATAGACCCTTAGCAAAATGTTACTTTCAAAGAGCTTTTGGAAAATGCAGTAGCTACTAATGCGAGCGAGAAAGATATTCCCAGAAAGTAAAATATTTCGATTTTTATTTACTGAAAATAACGTTTTATGGTTGATAATAGCCTTTGCGCAGTAAGAAAGGACAATTAATCAATAAATTAAACTTGATAAAGGAGGTTAATCTTTCTCAGTATATTTAGAAATTTTGATTTTTTCACGTTTTCTTCCAAATTTGCTCTTTGATGTGAAAATAATGTCTTAGTTTACCAAAATCTTCATTAAAAGTGGAGGAATAAGGTTTCTTAGTTGTTTCTTTTAATGTATTAATATTATATTGAATAATTGTTTGTGAACATCGCACACATAGAAGCAACACGAGGGCTATTGGCAATGGACAACCCAACCTCGGCCTTATTACTAAGACGATATCTTAGCAGTGCCACCTTCTCCAAACTTCCACACAATCCAGTTGGAGGATTTGGAACCTAGATAAATTAAACCGGCACGATACTGCTGCACGCAGGAAACACATTGGTGTCAGCCTCGAGCTCACAATACGACACAAACAATGCCGGCAGCGATTTCGCGAACTTAACCACTAGGGTATCTGTTTCAGACTTAAAAAAGAGATACATGGATAAAGTTGCAGAAGTATCCGAGATGTAGAAGTAATATTTTCATATATATATAACACATGGATCAATAAGTCCCGAGACTGTGCGGTCGTTTGTTTGCGATTTCCTCCTTCAAACGCACCAGCAAGTCAATATAATAATCACTGTTGATCGATTTTCCTTTTTCGAGGTAGTCAATGAAAATCACGCCATGCGTATCCCAAAAAACTGACGCCATACTTTGCCAGCTGACTGCTGCGTTTTCGGACGACTTTCGCCAGCTGTGCGCCACTCAGATGACTGCCGCTTCGACTCTGGAGAGTAGTGATGTATCCATGTTTCATCCATGGTCGCGTAACGACGCAAGAAATATTTTTGTTGCGAGTAAATAGCGATAAACAGCTTTCTGAATCATCGACTCGTTGCTCCATCGAAAGCAATCGCGGCACCCACTTGGAAAAAACCTTTTTCATGCTCAATTTTTCATGAAGGATAGTAAATACACTTCCATATGATATCTGTGTCATCTCAGCAATCTCACGGAGCTTCACCTTACGATCTTTCATTATAATTTTTGTCACTTCACTCACATTTTCCGGTGCAACGGCTTCCACAGGTCTACCCGAACATTCGGCAAACCACCACAAATCGATTCTTTTTGATGGACAAGAGTCGCGTAACATTTTTCAATCCATCGTTTCGCTTGCACGTGTTTTACCCATTCAAAAACATGTTTCATCAGAACTGAAAACCTCGGTTTTTTTCCTTAAACAAACTACAAACGACTTTGCGCTGTCGCCTCCGAAATAACTCAGCTGTTTCTGGTCCGATCGACTTAAGAATTTTGATACGTTTCAAGCAGGTTAGTACTCTAGAAAGACCTGTTCTGGTTTACTACGAACCATCTCTGGGTTTGTCTCGGGACGTATTGATCATGTGTTATATATATATATATATATATAGTGTGTGTGCTTTTTGTATTGTGTGTGTGTGTGTGTAATGTGTGTGTGTGTGTGTGTGTGTGTGTAATGAAGCTTTAAGATTTGAAACATAGTAAAGGACCAATACATGTTCTGGCACCTGCAAAGAGTCAATTTGCAGCAAAGTTGTGCTGAGTTTTAGCTCCCGTCGAAACGAAGGAGCATTTTGCTTTGAATTACACTCAATTTCGAACTTTTCGTAGAATGCTCGGTTCAAGCTGTTTGGATGACCATTGACATCGAAGCAATATTCATCCAAATTTCAGTGGAATCGGTAACCTAGTTGTCAGACCGGTAGTTTTCGTCTAGTCCTGCGTTCGAGTCTTGATGCCATTAAAGACCCACTGAGTAGCCTGAGCTGATGTACATCAAAATCCTTTGAAGGACGGTAAATAAAAAAACATTAAAGTTTTGCTGAAATTCGTCTGATATGAATTAATTATGTTAAAAGGACACAATATTAAGCAGTAAAATTAATTTTTATTCATTTCCCAATTTTTAAGACCCAGTCTATATTAACAGATCAATTGAAAAGTCCCCGGCCTACCATCGTAAAACACATTTTTTTGGCAAAATTAGTTTTTTTTATTCAACATAATTCCCTTCAAGGTAGATACACTGATTATAGGGACCCTCCAACTTTTCGATACCATTTTTGTAGTACGATTTGTCCTTTGCTTCAAAACAGGCCTCAGTTTCGGCGATCACCTCTTCATTCGACGAAACTTTCTTCCCAGCGAGCATTCTTTTGAGATCTGAGAACAGGAAATAGTCGCTGAGGGCCAGATGTGGAGAATACGGTGGATGAGGAAGCAATTCGAAGCCCAATTCATGGATTTTTGCCATCGTTTTCACTGACACGATGCATTGTCTTGGTGAAGCAGCACTTTCTTTTTCTTCAAATGCGGCCGTTTTCGGCGATTTCGTCCTTCAAACGGTCCAATAACGCTATGTGATAGTCGCTGTTGATGGTTCTTCCTTTTCAAGGTAGTCAATAAAAATTATTCCATGTGCATCCGAAAATACAGACGCCATAACCTTGCCAGCCGACTGTTGCGTTTTCCCACGCTTTGGAGCTGGTTCATCGTGTGCAGTTCACTCGTATGACTGTCGATTGGACTTCGGAGTGAAATGATGGAGCTATGTTTCACCCATTGTCACATATCGACCCAAAAACTCGGGTTTATTACGCTTGATCATCTTCAAATACTGCTCCGAATCATCAACTCGTCGTTGTCAAAAGTGAGCACGGGAGGCACCCACTTTGCACAGAGCTTTCTCATAACCAAATATTCATGAATGATATTATGTACACGTTCAGTTGATATATTTAGAGTGAGTGCTATTTCATTCAATTTCAATTTACGGTCGTTCAAAATCATTTTGTGGATTTTTTTTAATGTTTTCGTCGGTAACAACCTCTTTTGGGCATCCACTGCGTTCACCGTCTTCGGTGCTTATTTCACCACGTCTAATATTAGCATACCAATCCTTCATGGTTGATTTTCCTGGTGCAGTGTCCAGAAACTCGGCATCAAGCCAATCTTTGCTTCAACTGTATTTTTTCCCTTCAAAAAGCAATATTTTATCAACATGCGAAATTTCTTTTATCCATTTTTTTCACAATAACTAAAGTTGCTTAACTCAAAATGCTATAATTCACAAATTAATGATCCGACAGCTGTCAAATTTATACACGCATCTTTTGAGGGTTAGGGCTAATTAAAAAACATATTGATTTAATTCTAGTAGAGCCATCTATGTATCAGTCTGGGGACTTTTCAATTGGACTGTTATATACCCCCCGTTGGACATTTTATTTGTACACTCTCTGTTTCATATTCCTTCGAAGAAAAAATAAATATTTTCACAAATAATATATTATTTTAGTTAATTTGGCTAATATTAGGATCACAAAACCCTTTTGAAAAAATTAGAAAGTAATGATGTTGTATTTTTATTTCTAAGAATGATAATTCGTGAGAAAATATGTAAATTAATTTTAGTACAGCTTTTTTTATACATATATATTTTTCATAATTTAATGCTAAAACTATATTATAAACTTAATAAGACAAATTTAGTTGAAATACATTTACAAATTTATTTAAAGTATGGCATATTTTTTACTGCTCAGATTGAAGTGAATTTTTTCTTCCTCACTTGTTTCTGAAGATAACTCCGATCCATCAGAAAGCAAATTTTCAAACAAAGCGAGTTTTTTCTCAATCGAAAGTCCCCATGTAGGTTTAAATTTCTATTCCTGTTTTAAATTTCTTTTCTTAGTAGAATAATTTTGATTTTTACCACACTTGAACAAAAAACATTCTTATGACTTCTATTTTTCAGAGAAACAAATCGAATCCATCACGTATGAGACTGAATCGAAAATTTCAGTGATGCCATCTGTTGCTCACTAACCACCTGTGTGATCTATAGGGGATGTGGTGTAAATATTATACCACTTAATTTAAAGTATGAAATCAATACTTTATTTTTTTTTTTTAAGTAATTAATAGTATTTGCATAAAGTTTTAAACATGAAGATTGGGTAGCTCATGAATTTAAAATGTTCAATTCAGAAAAATTTCTATGAGGTACAAAACAAATTCTTGCTAGTAACTTGTTTTAGTTTCGAAGTAATAGTTTTAATAATTATTCTGCATGGTTATTCCATCTAATTAAAATAAATAAAAATGTAAGCTACCAATTGAAGATAAATGTGTGTGAAAAAAGCGTAATTTATCAAGATTCTTAACATGACAAATATGTGGTATAAAAAATTAACATCGCCCCTGAAATGGTTAAATCTATCTAAGCTCAAAGTCCCCCCCCCGACCGTGGTGTAGAAGTTAAGAGAGTGAGTTGCCAGCTGAAGTGTCATTCTGACCGAGGCTCAAATTTAGAATTGCCGTAGCCAATAGCCACCCTGTTGTTTCATGTGCTACATCAATAAAACGAACCAAACAAAAATTCTAAATTTAAAATGTTAATTTGTTGATCATTTTCACGCGTAATTTGTATTGTACATTATATTAAGTATTTCGACACTAATGATAGATAACTTAAAATTAGTTAAATTGCTTTCAGAAAAGGATTTCTCGAATAGATTATAGAAATGTAATAAAAAAAGCAAATAAATGTCAATATATTGCTGAAAGGATACGGAAATAACAAAAAACGTAAATATGGATTAACAAAGGTTAACAAAAATCAAACCAAAACAAAAATAAGAGATAGTCATTGTGCTCAGTACAAATCAAATCACAGTAGTCTTCTCCCATATGATTGGCTGTTCAAGTACTTTCGAATGTGGAATGTGTGCAGTGTCTTGCGTGTATATTAAGGTGACCATATTTTAACATTCGAAAAGTGGGACACCATTGTGTGTGTGTGTGGAGGGGGTTCTTGATTAAAAATTTGGGACCTAAAAATACCTACCCATGGTATTTGAATAAATTACTTACCTAAATGATCTGAATAGCTGATTTGTTGACATCATTCATTTAACTAGCATGCAGTACGATGTATATCGCATGAGAGACAGTTACAAAACTTAACATAGGTGACCATCAAACTCCTTACACCCTGACCCTTCTCCTCTCTAAAATTCCTTTTTGTTTCTAGTGTTTGTATTCGATGCAATTCCTTTGCAACAATATTCCAATTGATGCTAGATCGCCAGTGGAACATGTCGCCATAAGAATAAAATGTGTGGAAGTGTACAAAGCGGGAGATTCTCTCTTCATTTTACAGGTACAAATCGTTTTCGTCGCTGTCAATGCCGAAAAATGCCACTATTCATTCAATACAAACAATGGTGGTCATATTCTAGCAACTGATCAAAACGAACTTTTAGTTCTCAGCAATTATTTTTATTATTAAAGTTCAACAAATAAAATTTAAAAAATAATATAAAACTCATATCCTGGTGAAATACCTACATTGAAGCCGAAAACCATGTATTCTGTTCTCACGCCGTTCCATAGCTTGTCGCGCATTATTTCTAAAAATCGTACCTTTCTTAAGACCCCGCAGGATGCGGGAATTATTGTTAAAAGGCAGGACGTCTGGTCACCTTAGTATAGACACGGAATGGACAGTCTGTAGGCGCATCTAAATCTATCACGTCTCAAAGTCCTAACAATGGAGTAAATGGATGACAAGCTCAGAAATATCAGCTCAAGTGCTGACTTCGTCTTCTGATCATGTTACGGCACTCCAGATGCTTACAAACGGCTCTTGTTGAACGAGAGTCCAACGGATGTAATAGTAGTAATTATGCTGTGGGCTTTTATGGCATCTTTACCATTGATCACAACGACCGCATACTCATGAGGAACCAGCAATGGAAAGCAAATGACTCAATAAGATAAGGAAGACAATTTTAAACACATAATGATATGTTACATTGCTGCAAAAGGGGACGATAATGGCAAGATATATATTTTACTGAATTATGTTAGTCCGATTCGGTTTTCAACACGAAGATTTTCTTTAGGATTAAAATATCTTTTATAATTTAAGCAGTGTATTTTATTATGTCAAAACACACAACACATACCTACACACATATATATTGTGACATATTCAACTTTTAGAAGCAAACGATTTAAACTTAAAGTGATACCTTTTTCAATATTCTTTATTAAGACATATATTTTTAAATGTCTTAAAGTTGTTATAAAGAAATAAAATTATGCTTTTGGCAACACCAGACCAGATTTTTGTTTTAGATAATTTAGTGGCAACAAACATAAAAAAATAGAATTGAGTTTTGGTTCCGAGATGTAACGACGAACGTTGAAAAATTGTGCTTGTGGAAATTGTGTACCTAATTTATGTTTGAAAAGATGTGTTCAAATAAATGTGATGTCCTAAAAACAAGTCATCTTTATTAACAGTCCGCAATACAATACAATATATATATATATATATATATATATATATATATATATATATAGCACTATAATAATTTAATTTACAAAATTTGCCAATTCTCTCTTTTTATAGAAAATGTTCATTCGTATTTCCTGAACCCATTTCAAAATATCGTTTTATTTATTAGATCACGTGCTCTTAAATCTGGTTAAATCCGCTTAAGCCGATTATAAATTTGTCAAAACAATCCTTGCATATTCCTTGCCTATTATGATATTTCCCCAGAATCCCTCAGTCCATACCACATGTTTTTGACGTTTCAAGTGAAATTTCTTTCGTATATAATCAGAAACACAACGAAAAACGCTCTCTTCTCCTCTTGATTTCTTGTGATGCAATAGTCTATAACCAACGGCGGAATGAAAATGGTCTCTCTCTCCGCTACAATAAAATAATTCTATAAAATTGAAATTGGTTTTGACTGTGTTATGAACATAATTCAATATTACTATTTAAAAGTAAGTCTTTACATATATATATATATATATATATATATATATACGTGTGTGTGTGTGTATAAGATAAAGCGATGAATTTATCATTAAAAAACATAAAAGTGAGAGAACAATTAAAATCCAAAATCAACACAAAAAAAAACATTTATATATCTAAGTAAAAAAGTTGAAATTGAATCAAATTTGAAACTAATTTGAACCAAAGAATAATTCGAATACCCAACAAAACAAAATATGCATATTCAGACTGGGGACTGAAATGTGGGGTTAAACTAGTTCTATGGCAACAACCCTCCCCCAATGCATCTTGTTAGGTAAAATTTGATTACTCCTAAATTGAAATGGTAATTTAAAGAAAGATTTTTTATAATATATATATATATATACTTATATATATTTATATAATATATATATATATATATATATATATATATATATATATCATTAATTTAAACTAATTAAATTAAGAGTTAACTTTTTAACCAAGTTCCTCTCCAAGTCGCCAAATGGTGTCCAAATCCTTTGTTTAATAATTTATCGTTTGCTTTAATTTTAATTACATACAGCTGAATTGATGACATAATGCAAAATTGAGCTAAAAAATTTACACATATTTATTTTAGATCATAAATTTAATAACATTTTTTCTTTATAACTGAATTATTGAAAGGTCTTGATTCTATGTTATGTGTATGTGTATTTAGAAATCTTTATTGTTAATTTAATGTTCTAAGTAAGATAATTGTGGCTAAACACGAAAGAGTAAATAGCAGTTATAATATTTTTGATTGATATAATACGATTGATTGTTTTAGTATATCAAAATATTACTCTGAATATTTTTATGCTACTGATGATATTGTTAAACTAATAACAAAATCGTATTATTCTAAGAACTTTGTTGTTGTACGTGAAATGGAATATTTCAATTCTAAATCAGATAAAAAACTTGGTTACGTTTGTAGCAATTCTTCTTAAATATATATTGATAAACAATACAGAAATGCTTAAATTATAAGAAATCACCCTAATTTCGTGTAACAAAAAATGATCCATGCCCCTTATCTGTAAATCTTATTACATTTTTTTTCTAAAAAAAGATCAACCCTGACATCATTTAGTAATTGGCCTATCTCCAAACACTTAAATGAAGTGATGAGATAGACAATAATTGAATGAATATAAAAAAAAGTAGCAGATAATTAAAGAAATATTCTTTTTTCAATATTATATACATTTTTCTGTGTTTATAACGATATTTTTCCTTTTTCAGATTCCCCCTCCTTTTTTTTCATTGTTGCACAAATTATAGAAAAATGAATCGCCAAAAGAATGGATTATTATTCAAACACTTATATTGAGCATTACTGATAATATAATAAAATCGGAAGTGTTAGCGTCATTTGTTAGCAAGAGAATTGTATAAAAAATGAAGTTTAGAAATTAATAAATAATCCCAAATTAATTTCTATTTTTATGCATCATGTGAAAAATAAGAAATTTTTTAGCGAGGTATATATTTTAATGTGGATAAGTGCAATTGCATAATTAGAAGAAATTTTTAAAATACTTATTGTTTTTAAACTTATTAATGTTTCTAGCGATAAATAAGTTAGCTTATGTTGTAAGGTCAAGCGTATTTATTGACAATTTTTTTCAATTATAAATATAGCATATTTCAGTAATGTAGCAATTTGTATATCTTATTTCTATTTATTTTTGAATCAGGACATACATAAACAGTGTAAAGTAATTTTAATGAATTAATATATTTACACTATACATAAATAAAATACTTCTTAAAAAGCTATTTTTACCCTTGAGCATGCTGTTCACTTTGAAAAATGTAAAACATTCCGGTTCTAGACATAATAACTTCAATTTCATGCGCTTGAGTAAAATCTTATAGAACATGAAAGTTTGCACAATTACTTCCAAGACCAAAACTTCCTGATTTCATTCAAGAGTGCAACGAATGCGTACGAGTTCTTACGAATTTGACTCAACTTTAATTAATCTATGTATGAATCTTAATGGCGGCACGTGGTTTTCCTGATACCTTGTATTGCATCATTTGGCAGATTCTCTCAGTCTTCGTATCTATAAAGTTATAATGGTGGTTAAATTTCAAATGTTTCAAACGTAAATAACAGCTGTAATGAAATTAGCATATAAGGCTAATTTTTCAGTTAGGGCTATATAAGGTTACACAAAACCAAGTGGCAAATATCAAAAGCGGAACAACAGTATACTCTATTGGAAAAATATAACATCTTTTAACTACATTTTCCATTACTGATGGAACATCACATTGTTTTATGATATTTCCAATTTTTGGTAGAATATCGCATGTTTTGGCGACATTTTATATCTTTATGGCTAAAATGGTTGAAGCAGTTTTATACACAAGTGCTCAGTTTTATTTTACCAGTTCACGCGCAAAAGAATTTATAGAACTTTGATTTTTCCATCTCGCTAATGTCGTTCCTAGCTGTGCTTTTTTCCATCTTAGGCACCATCCATCTCTCGATTTTAGTATAAGACTGTAACTGCCATCTATCTCATGTCCACAAATAATCAATTGGTGTTTGATATCGTATTCGCAACATTTGCCAACTGCACACTTGCCTTGTTGCATATAATTTGATATAACAACATTGGGAATAGCCAACAGTGTATTTCCATAATTCATGTATGTCAAAGAGGTAAAAATTGTACAGGAATTTGTAGTCCAATATGCTGACTAAATTTCACCCTGACTTAATTTCATAAAATGTATAATTTTCGCTGAAGTCCAAGTGAATCAAAACTGTGCCTTCTGCAATATGTAACTTTAAATCTTGTAAGAAATCAGTTTCACTTTCGCGAATGAATTCATGCTCTAAAAATCCTAAAAGTTTATTTTCCAATTTTCCAATCGCTTCACGCATATATCATGTTAATTTTTCTCTCTTCAATTTATCAGTTTCATTCTGTATCATTTGCTTGTATAAAACATTATCTATTGAATAATCTTTAGGCCACTTATATGAAAGAAAATCTTGAGCTTCTTTAAGTTTTTACAATTCTCACATTTTTGCTGTATACAATTTTTAGATTTTTAGATTTTTCTTTATGTACAATTAGTAAGATAAATTCTTAAATATTACTAGGAAGAAATTAGCAGGCATTCAAAAGCAGCTTGATATTCTCAGGGTAAACACAGAGGCATGGAATTAAGGAATTTAATGTCTTAGACAGAAGTGTTCTGTTCGAAGATCATAGAACTTGCTCCGTCGAATAGAAATCTTGGGGTATCTCTGCATCAATTGTTGGCACATTTCTCTTAAAGTAAAATAGAGGTAACCTTCAGTATTTTACTTTTTCTTCTGAGTTTCAAATGATTTTGAAATCTTTAAAACTAGAAGCTTGATAAGAAAATGCATCAGAAGCATAAAATTATATTACTTTAGAGAATATTCCAGAAGAAGAAGCAAGTTTTTAGCATGTGTGATATAATACCTGGTGAATATTCCTGGCATAAATTTTCCACAACTATTTTTTCCTTTGATGAGAATTTTGGAAGAGATCATTTGGCTTTAGTCATTGCGTTTCCATAACATTTCTTTGATTTGAAAGTTATAGTTGGGCTAGTTACAGAAACAATGTTATTTTTGAAGACATTTTTCGTGATATTTTTTCATTTCTACTCACTATTTTATTCTTGTGATTTCTTTTTCTGCTACTGTAATTGCCGATTTACTTTTATTTTTGGCTAATTTTTATCAATTAGTTTATGATTTGCGAAATTCTTCATACTTTCTAGACTCATTTAATCTTCACCTTTGCTCAGACTTTCGCTCAGCTTTTGTTTTTGTCATGTCACTTGTATATGAAAAAATATATTTTGTTGAATGTAGTATTTCATTATTAAATTTAAAGTTTACATATTGAGTTCTCTAAATATTTAATAAGTTATTCCAATAATAACTAGTAATAACAGAATCAAAAATTATATCTGAGGAAAATACGCTAAATTATTTTTTATTTTGAGTAAACATTACAAAAAATAATTCGAGATAAAAACCAACGTATTTATATGGTGGCAAAGTGTATTCAGAAAATTAATGAAATATTAGTTAAAAATTGTCGCAAATGTCTAAATAATTATTGCATTGTTAGGCAGGTAAGAATAATTCCCAAAATTTCAGAGCTCTATCTTGATAGGAAGTTGGTTAAATTAACTATCGAAAATTTGATGACACCATAATACATACACACCAAGTGAAATACATAAAAACGTTAAAATTAACAAAACTAATTCATCCGGTAAATTAAATGGTTGGAATGCAGTTTAGTCAAACCACTCTTGAAGACATGGTTTATGTAGCTGTATTTTGCCAAATGCGACTACCCTGGTCCGCTTCGCAGACTTAACGTTCAGCCAAAAAAAAAAAAAAAAAATCGCCAAGTTTGGCAATTATTGAAACCGCGCCAAGTGGTTGGGATAAACTGCATTATTTAAAAAATATTAGTTAAAACTTATCGTTAATGTCAAAATATTGCATTGTTAGGCAAGTAAGAATGATTCCCAAAGTTTCACAGCTCTAGCTTAATGGGAAGTTGGTTAAATTAACGATCGAAAATTTGATGATACACATACACACACCAAGTGAAATACATAAAAACGTTTTAAAAAATACTGAAGTAAGAGTATAATTTTTCATAAAATATTTCATATTTTCAACCTTTTTATTTTAAACTGATACAGATGCAATTAATAAATGAAAAATAGTGCTACAATTGTTAACAATGAATTTAGATGTGACTCACACTACAGAAATTAATTATTTTTTTCTAACTCAATATCTGAAGCCAAATTTTAAATACCTTTACTGTAATATAATGCATAGCACCTATGTAAAAGAAAAAATATATCAGCTCAACGTTTTAGAGCAAAAAAAGTTATCTTTTTATGGAACTCTCACTACATACATCACACCTTAATATAAAATTAAATAATTAATTTGAAAAAGCTCTTTGCGGAATTGAAGATGTATCTTTTAGTAATTAAACATATAAATTATTGTATAAAGTTTATATTTATTATTTACCTCACTATTCAAATGGAACACATTCAGAAGAAAGTTTCTAAAAATGCACTTCCCACATTTGAAGGCAAAACTGTTTTTGAATTCAAATGTTACCATATCCTGAAAAATAAACTTCATTTCCGATTTTAAAAATTTAATTAGAACTTGTTATGAATGCAAATAAAGGAAAATAGTAAATAAAAAAATGACCATTTTAATTTCTGCGTTTGGGGTTTACTTTAGCATGGAATTAACCGGTGTAAAAATTCATGATTCTTATTTTACATTGCACAGAACATTAATTAGCAGCAAGCACATTAACATTTGATATGATTTGAATATACGTCACTGAACAGCTGCTATCAAACTGTTGGTATTGCATCTTATAATTTCTACGCATGATTACTTTATAGAAAGAAAAGAAACATTTGAGCTAACATCTTTCTTTCCCCAATATTTATCGGCATGAACAGAATTGTTAGTTTCCTGACCATAAATTCGAGACCTGACCATTCACTAGAGCCATGAATCCAACAACAAATTTAGATTACCATATCGCAAAATATACATTTTGAGATCGGTTGATTTTTGAGGAATTAGACAGAACCTGAGTGTTTCATTTTAAAATAAATTTGAAATTATGAGATCACTGACAATAATCTGTTGCGTAGTTCTATATAACTACCTTATTTGCACAAATTGAGATACTTTTGATATGTATTTAATATGCAAATACATCCAGTTATGTTCTTAGTGATATGGACCATTGTAACACGGGTCACTCACAATTTTCCCTGCAACTAACACATGGGTTTATGTTCTGATGTTATTCATATTTCCAAAGCTTTCCAATAAAATGAAACATGACATATACAGATAAGATTGAATTTAAGAATTATAGAGATTGGATTTAAGTAGAACATATATAAGCGAAGAATAATGAATAGCAAAGTTAGTAGTAAATTGTTGGTAATAGACATTTTGTAGATATTGCAGTTAAACAAGTAGTTATCGGTAACAGATCTATTTCGATAAAGGATCCTTTTGGAGTGTATCACATAGGAATAATTCAACCTTAGTAATATTATTTAATCGAATCCGAGTACGTTGTTTAGGTTAAATT
This sequence comes from Nephila pilipes, assembly GCA_019974015.1. Taxonomy (NCBI): domain Eukaryota; kingdom Metazoa; phylum Arthropoda; class Arachnida; order Araneae; family Nephilidae; genus Nephila; species Nephila pilipes. Next base: position 46,447 of record BMAW01093688.1, read on the forward strand.
CAGATTATTATTCCAAGTTATTATTCGCGTGCATTGAGGATTAGTACACTGTGAAAGAGTGATGTTGAAGGTTGATAACCTGACCACAAACACATAGATTGGATTCATATCAGGCAGTTTAATCTATTTAGTTTTAAATAGTGTGAATTACTGTTACTTAGACTTTTATATTTAGCGATTATTTAATCTTGAAGTAATGATTGGGGAAACGAATGATCGACGCTACGACCTATTTTCAAAAAAAAAACAAAATAATTACAATATATTTTATGACCATCAATTTATTTCATGTAAGTGTTACTTGTTTTACATTAACCATTAAAAAAGTTCGAAACATTTTAAATTTCATTAACCATACCAACTTTTCACACAAAATGTCACTAAGTAAATGGTAATATATCAAAGTAGATGATACATTATCGATAATATATTGATTAAGTATTAAAATTAAAGCAGACGAGAAGTTAATAAATGAAATGTTTCTTAAGAGAAATCTAATTATATTGTTCCTATGAAATAAGAAAATAAAATAAATCTTTATACAGACAATAACGATTTTCTAAAATCAATTCGTCTGCTGTCGCAATAGATTTCGTTTATTTTAAAGATCATATATAATAATAAATATATGGTTTTTATTTTACTTGAATCAATGCAGCAAAAGAAAATCAACGCAATCCCTTGCTTTGTAGCACTTTTTCTTTAGTTACTTGAAGTCTAGAAAAAGAACGTCTTTTTTGCAATAATGCAAATACATAATATTGAATAATACTCTTTGATTTTAATAATTAATAAAAATAAGATTTTTTTTTATTTCTATGTATTGCCTTGCTACGATTGCTCTGAAAAATGGATGTTTAGTTTTTTACACATGTAGAAAATTGTTTTTATTGTTTTAAAGTAAAACTCTTATAAATTTAAAGTTATATATTATAATTATTTTTTTATTATTATGCGAACTATTAGTTCTGACTCGAGATTTATGCATTAAAATAACGAAAGAAATATCAATAATTCAAATTTGATTTTGGATCGTCTGAATTGTTGCCGCTCTCTTTAAACAACAACGGCAAAAGTTAAAGTACAAACGACAATTCTTACCGCTATTTGAAAAAAATTCTAATATTTCTCTTAAGTAGGGTAATTTGATTAAAATTAAAGGAAGAAATTTTTAATAATTTTTTTTTTAGTTTTGATTCGTAAGTAGTATGATTATTTACAAAAAAAACCCATTTTTGGTAAAGATTAAGTATCCAGAGTTATTACAAAATATTGATCTATGTCTTAAGCGAAAATGTATTAAACATCAGATAAAGAGTACAATTATTTTTGATTCCAATTCATTATTTATCCTCTCAGAAGATAAATCAAACGACAGGTATTTACAATCATAAGTTGCTTGTCTCTCTCAAGTTATTGACTATCACTTTACTACTAAAGTAATTATGCTTGAATGATTTATGATGTGTTTGTTTGGAACTTTAATGTATTAATAAGGTGTATCGGTTCTTCAAAGTCGGGTAAAAAAGTCTAAGTCCACGCAGTTTTGTCATAATCGAACCTAGTGTTTGCATTTCCGTAAGAAATGACAGCTACTTTATTAATCAATCAGTCCTGTCTACTTTACTTAGCAAACATCAGTTTAGACAAAATGATATTTGATTCTCAAATTAGGAAGCCGTGTATATAGAAATGAATTACCAAAATAATTGCACGTGAAAGAAATATTTGAAAATTTGTTGTTCACATTAGTTACCTTACCTTTTATTATTGATATCAACATCATATGATTGAAATACAATGTGAATTAAAAAAGTACCTGATTTAGAAATGACGAATGGATATGGGCTAACCCACACTATAGTCTTCTCAGATTGATCATTTTCTCCTTTTCTAACAATTCTTTGATTATGACTCCCTTTAGGGCAGATTCAAAGGAAGCAAACAATTATTTCAATTGCTGCTTGGTCAGTGATGAGGAATCTAGATCTTATTGACAATGGCGCCTCGACGTGTTTGCAAAGAAAACTAATCAATGAATCAAAGTGAAATTGGATTGGACACCATTTTGCAAATGCCATTCAATACAAAAAGGCAATACTAAATTAGCTTAGCAATCCAGATAACTTAGTAGATGAAGATTTAACACAAAAAAATGTCTATATATATATATATATATATATATATATATATATATATATATACAACTCGACGTGGCTCCAATTAAATTTTGATTTCGTAGAAATTTGCTTTCAAAAATAAAACGAACTTTTGAATAAAGGCTACATTTTTTAGCGACGTTTAACAGATGGAGGCACACAATGGTAATATAATTTGTCTTTGAAGTGCCAGTTGTCTTCAAAATTAAGGACATTTTGAAACACACCCATATTGACATGCGATAGAAATATTGGATTAAATATGAAAGATTCGTTAAAAATTCCAAAATAATAATATTTTCTTAAAAAAGTAGAAAGTGTTTTATATATATATATATATATATATACATATAACACATCAATCAATAACTCCCGAGACTAACATTGAAAACAACATTTTTTTTTGCAAAATTTTTTTTTATTCATCAACATAACACCTTTTGTTAATCACCTT
>BMAW01093693.1:0-16068 GCA_019974015.1 Nephila pilipes
CATTGTCTGTAGGAATACATTGGATTATAGTCTGTAGGAATACATCATTAATGTGATGATGTATTATCATCTTGAGACATCGTCAATTCTTGGATGATGTCTCGAGTTCTTGATTTAGGTGTTTTATAAAAGCTTTCAACAACATATTTGCATGGTAAAAAAAAAATGTTTAAATAAGCTCTCGTACGCAAGTCAGCTATTTTTTAATTCCAAGGTCGCCAAATATCACCTACATTTAGCACACTATTTATCACATTTTCTATACCATCTTCATCTCCTACATCCTGCACAATATTTATCATATTTTCTTTAAGTTCTTCATTTTGAGCAACCATTTTCGGACCAAAATTTATTTCTTTATTTTTAATACTAATTTCCGACACTAAATTATGAAAATGGGGACTTTCGTCCTCACTTGATGGACGTGAAGCTCTTGAACCGTAATCCATAAGGGGATAATTTAATGTATTAGAATTAGAACTGAGCACTCTCTTTTTCATGGGATGGTAACCTGTTACGTATTCACTTGATGGACGTGAAGCACTTGAACCGGAATCCCTAGATGAATAATCTAATTTATTACAATTAGAGTCGAGCAGTCTTTTTGTCGTTTTGGGAAAGTAACCTGTGCTCTCATAAACTGATGGACGAGAACAGGAATCCGCACTTGAATAGTCTGATTTATTAGAATTAGAATTGAGCACTTCATTGTTCATATTGGGATGGTAACCCGTACTATCATCACTTGATGGACGTGAAACGCGGGAAAAGGAATCCATACTTGAATAGTCTGATTTATTAGAATTGGGACTGAACACTTCAATGCTAATTTTAGAATGGTAATCTGTACTGTTTCCGGAAACTTCGGGTTGAGTCACTGGATTTTTAGTCGATCCCAACTGAGCAAGGTCTGCGGGAACACGGCTATTTGAAGAAGACGCCTCCTGTTTTTGATTTAGGTGTTTCATAAGAGGTTTCAACAAGCTGTCTTCAGGAAAATTATCACACCCATTTTGTAAGAAATGTTGAACTTCTTCCGAGCATCGTTTGAATCCGTTCTGGAAAGCGATGTTGTACACGCTATAAGATGGTCGATCTGAAAGAAAAGAGGTTTTATTACACGATTTTGTAAATAATTTGCAAAACATATATATCGATTGTATCACATTATTATTTTTTTTCTCAAAATTACAAAACATCACGCGTACCTTATGGAAATCGAACAAATGAAATAAATACAGTCTGATCCCATTAACATGTGGCTCAGTAACACGCGATTCTGCCTTACACGCGCAGTGTTTCTATGACCTCTTCGAATCTGAGAAAAGCCGAAACAAAGATAGAAATAAATGGGCAAATATTTCATTGTTTTGTTGAAGTGTGGTCAACAATTGATGTAATGATCAGACAATAGTAGAGATGAGAACAGAAGAAGATATTGTAAAAGATGTTCTAAAATAAAATAAATACAGCTGGATGGTAACATGTGGCTCAGTAACACGCGATTCTGTTTTACACGCGCTGTATTACTATAACTCGCGGACTCGTGGCCGACGGCTTTCGTCGAATCGTAGGTTTGAGTCTTGATGTTACTAAAAGACCGTCTTGTAGACGGGGTTGATGCACGTTAAATTTGTCGAGGCTCAAAGTCCTTCTGTTGACGTGGTGCAGAAGTTAGGAGAGGGGTTTCCAACTCAGGTGCTTTTCTCGTCACTTGACCGAGGCTCAAAAATTACGAGGGCCGACGTCAATAGCTCTCGTGCAGCTTCTAGTGCGATGTTAATAAAACCAGCCAATCGAACCTAAGAAAAACCGAAATAAAATTGGAAATAGAAGGACTAACATTACAAGATTTTGTTCAAGTGTGTTGAATATATGGAAATGAGCAGTCCGTGTGGTAAGGATAAGAACAGAGGAAGGTACTGATGAAGACGTTCTTGGTGAAGAGATGTCAGATAATGAGGAAAATGTTCCAAAACAGACTTCAATCCCATTTTCTAAGGTCGTCGAAACAACAGTAGTATTACTAAGTTATTTTGAGCAACAAGATTAGGGCACAACAAATGATATCTCTCATGCAAGAGATTAAGAAGGAACAAAAATCCAATAAAAATAATTATCCATTAAGAATTAATTGCTAAAATAATGTATTAATTTTTTTTAAAAAATGCTTTGAGAGATTTTTTTTTATTCAATATGTTTAGTTTTAAGCAATCGACTAATATAGTGTAAACATAGGATACTTGAGCAAAAATTTATGTTTTCGAAAATTAATTAGCAACTATGTAATTTAAACATATATGTTCGTTACGGAGAAAACTCATATCCATCTCGGAGCTTGTATCAATAACGTAACTCGCTGCTCACTTAGACCGTTGCTTAGCAACCACGGTAAGCTGATAGCTGAGATTTCTCCAATAGCATATATTTGTGAAAAAAATGACTCCTTGCCTTCAAAATAATAATTGTTAGAAATAGGAAAAGACAACTGTTTTATTGAAATTAATTTGCTCCTTCCGATTATGTGGTCAATTTCTTGCTGAATTTCGTTTCGCATATCACGAATTGTGAATTATCTGTGATCACAGCTAACCACTATGTAACTGGAATTACGTACTTAATTGGAGTAAAATTGTAAATTCTTGATTAGCAAATTTTTGCGCGTCTTTCTGTGTCTTTCCTCATATAATGGCTTCGTTTCCATTCTTTTCAATTGGAAAAACCTATTAGTTTTGCAATACATGAGCAGTGGAGTACCCATAAATTAATTTTGAGGTTGCATATCGTCAACCCCGGAAAAGAAGCTATTTCTTTAGTTTACAATTACCACTTGGTAAAAACTAAAAAAAAATATGCTTAATTTATTTATTTCTCCTATTTAAAACATTTCAAGCAGTGATATAATTTTTATCAAATTACAAAAATAAAGATCGTTTAAGATTTATAATTAAGATATTGTAAGAACAAAAATTCCTACTGACCAGAACCAGTGAAATCCAGCAAGATTGAAAAGCTTATAAAAGATATGAGTATATAAAGAAATGAAAACTTTTATACATATTAGCTTTCACAAAGTTATATTACATTTATTAGCTGTTATTGTTTTTGCAAAATATTTAAGACTTCTTCACTTGTTTGTATATTTTTAGTTCACACTCTCCCTCTGTATGTTTATATACCTTGTAGAAATTTTCAATCGTTAATAAAATACTTTTTATTCATCCACTCAAGTTCAAATACATTTTTAAAGTTGTAGTGGATGGCACTAGATGTTAATTCAGTTTTGTCAAATATTAATTAAATTTAATTGGTGAAAATGCAGTTTAGCCCAACCACTTGGCGCGATTAAAAAAAATTGCCAAACATTAAGTTCGCGAAGCAAACCAGGGTAGTCACATTTGGCAAAATACCACCAAATAATTCCTGTGGCCAAGGGTAGTTGGGCTAAACTTTATTCCAACCATTTAATTTACGGGATGAATTAAGAAACAAGTCAATGCTTCTACTATGTCATTTGTCTTGCAATGGCAAAGTCAGTAGAGCGTCGTCGTAAAATCCTCCTGCCTTCGGATCGAATCTCATCGAAGCATAAAATTATTTTATTTAACTTTCAAATAATTAATTTTAGTTTTATATGGGAGAAAAAAAAATATCTTTTATAAGATGTTTAGCAGGATATAAATTTAGGAATAAATACCGTCAGTGACGAAGCGTGTAGATCGCTGGAAAAGCATTTCTTTTGCAACTTAATATTATAATTCTGTCATATGTATATACATATTTGTATTAATTGTAATTATTTAATAAAAAGTACCTAAAATAAAAAATTTCTTTGTTGAGTTAAGTAGGAGTTGACTTTTAAAAAAATTATATTACTTGTTACATATATATAACAAACTGAGTTCGTGTAAACAGAAATTTCAAAAGTACTATTTTTAAGTATTTTCTTAAAACATTTCGTAGTATAAAACGATCTTCCAAATTGAAAGCTATCTTTCTGTAGCCCATGTTGCAAGAAGCGAAGGCGAGTAAAATTTTTTAAAGTTTATGCATAGTTCGGATAAATATTTTAAGAGTGCAACGTAGATATTTTCCTGTAGAATCTTTACTTATTAGATGTTAATTAAGTATATTGTGCCAGTAATTTCTTTTTCCATATTCTGCAGTAAAAATATTACTGTAATCCGACAAATCTAAAGAATATGTTTCTTTCAGTATTTCTAATTTATTTTCATCAGCTGACTTGACGTCATTATCCGGTTAAAACATTTAATGAACTCATAACTATTTTTATGAAGAGAAAGAGGTGATGCGCTGAGATGGACATTTTCGAAGACCTGTTTTAGGCGTTCTTAGATCACTGACTGGAATAAAAGAATGCCTTCTACATTCCTTTCCCTGGAAACTGTTGAGTGGTGAAGGACATCTACAGGGATGCACCCTCCTGTATAAGTCTTTAAACACTATCCCAGAAGGACATATCAGAAATAGTAAAGACTTTTCTGATCTTTTATCATGAATTTGCTTAGATGGAACCTTTTTTCTCTTACTGATGAAAAAATTTAAGCATGAGAAGAAAAAATAGTTCTTTTTTTTTTTTTTTTTTTTTTAAAGTTTAGAATATCTATAATAGTACAATAAAAGAATTAGCCTGAAAAATTTCATTTGGCAGAAAAAATATTGGATGAGGGTGCATATGTCCCTTCCCATTAATTATCTGATATAATTCTTGTCTAAATCAAATTCTTATTCCTAATTAACAATGAGAAGCTGTAATAAGACTTACCTGGAATTATGCAGCCCATTACAGCTTTCTTAACATATTCCACAGTCATCTCTAAAACGACCGCTTTCTCAAATCGCGGCATGCGATTCTGTTAAATAAAGCATAATTAATGATTATTATGCATACAATAATTATAAATAATTTTTAATTGAAATATGTACATATAAGAAATGTTTGTATAACTTTTAATTGTTTTTTTTTTCGTAAAATGAATGCAGAAACCAATTTTAAGGTATTTAGTGGATGTAGGAATATATTTGGTAATTTTCGATTTTAAGAAAAGTTTATTTCCTTTGTAACCATACCACTTCGCGCTTTTCTTCTCTTAGGTATCTTACTCAAAGCAATGCATCTTCACATGGACTCGTCTTTTTCCCTAACGATCCTTGCATTGCTATCCATATCCTTTTTCACTTGCAGCGGCTCACTTCAACAGCAACGTCAGCTGAGAGAGACGTCTTTTTTATCCTCCTTGGTAGAGGCACCAGCAAAAAACAACCGGGCAACATTTCTTCAGACCCAATGGATCAGGGTTCAAAACGCCGCTGGCACTCCAAGGTCAACAACTCTCTTCCCCTGCACGGTCATCTAAAACAACTACGCACCACCGAAGGGGTGACCCAGGAATTGAATACTAGATGGCAGCTCAGCCTAAAACTCCTGGATGCATATAACCCCGACACAAAAACACTCATTTCTGAATGTCTAACTCAGACAATCGTGTATAAGTCTCAACTAGGGTTATTTCGGTTATGGCGCACGTGTCAACGAGACCCGCCTCTCGATTCGAGATAACCAAGATGTGAAATGGAAACTGTTCCAAGTAAAACTCAGTATAACAGGGAGGGGATGTATATCAATTGCAATAATGTCTGGACGCCTTAATAACTAAGTTGAGAGGCGTCTCATATAGTTTTGATTGGTAAAGGCGCAATAAAAAGAGATCGGTCAACTTTTCTTTTGACCCAAAGGACCAGGACTCGAAACAGCCACTGGCACTTCAAGGTCGACTTCTCTCTCCCCCTCCACGGGGTCGAAAAACATCAAACGCAGAAAACTCTCCCTTTTTAACTCTATCGTAAAAACAACACGATATTTTATCGAAATTTGAGATTTGACTTGATGGCTTGAAGCCACAAAATAGCTTTTTAGGAATGGCTTTGAAGGGAAGAGGAAGGTGTTCGTACATAATCGAAATCTCTTGGTTCAAGCATTCTTTTCATTGCTGTTTATTTCGTTTGTTCGTTGATTCACTTACTTATAGAGTGGAAAATTTTAATCTATTGTTCTGCGAACGACAGCTACTGTATACGAACATTTAACGGTACATCATTATCATAATTTTATTGATTCGGAAACTGAGCACACATTCTGTTGAACACGGGGAAGTGCAAAATGGCGGAATAAACGTCAGAAAAACACTGCCCGTCAACATATGAAGAATTCATGCGACGTCGCGGGAATTTGAAAGAATTTTTTTTTCTCTATTATGTTAGATGTACTAAAATTTATGCCTTCTGTGTAATGTTAAGCATTTTCTTGAGTTAAATGTCCAAAAAAAAAATCTCTTTTTTTGTATTTTTTTTTCAATAAATATAATTGCTTTTTTCCCGAAATTGTTCTTTTTTATTGTTCTGTTTTTTGGGAAAGATATATAAAAAATTGAAAGTAGTTACATAAAAGAGAGCCGAAACTCAAGGAAAGAAATAATCCCAAAAGGTGCCTATTTGGCATTGAAACGCGTAGTACGGTTACAAAGGAAAAGTACCAACAAATTAATTAGTTATTAAAAAGAAAGTACAACTTATTTTTAAATTCTTTTTCAATTAGTTTGAGATTGAAGCATAAATTATTGGTGATTAAATAAGGATAATTTGATTTTTTTTTTATGAAAGGTAAACAATGTTTAATTAATTATGTGTATCAAAACATTTTACATAAAAAGTAAATGGGAGTTAAATCTTTTCTAGTGTTATGAAAACAATTTATAATATTTGTTCTTAAACATTAAATAACAAAAAGAAATGTGCATGAAATCTTACCTCTCGTTTCGACATTGGTTTTGCCACCATTTTTATCAATTCATCTAAGGCCTTATTGATCCGGGCTCTTCTACGTTTCTCAATCAAAGGTTTTGATGCCTAACAAATTGAAACGTTATGTTGACTTTCATATTTAAAATTGACACAAGTAAATAATAATAATAATCAACTAAATTAACTTAAATTCATTAAAACTCCCATCTACGAACTATTTTGATTTCATGAACATATTGTTTATTCTATGGAATTTCTACTTTCGTTCTCAAAGCAAAATACTATTTGATATGTTTGAATGCAGTAAAGGGTATCCGAAAGAGCAAAAGACAAAAGGTTTCTACAGAATTGAATTTTTTTCCCGGTTTTTTAAAAAAATGTTTCTTAAAAAACCGGAAGGCCCACAAACGAAAGATTAAAATATACATAAAAATATCCTTAAGAATCGGAGGAAAATTGCAATTCCAAAGAAACACTTATTTGTTGACCTTTTGAATGCGCTTAGTTGCGTTTAAATAGATAAAATAGTCCGGTTTTGAGGAAGAAAATAGAAATTCCATAGGGTTAACATTACGCTCTCAAAATCAAAATGGCTGGTAGACGGAGCCTTAGGGGTTAATATAGAAAAATTTGGGTATACAATAATGTTTTTTTCCTTATACCTTTAGCCCGAATATATATATATGTGTGTGTGAGTGAGTGAGTGAGTGAGTGAGTGAGTGAGTGAGTGAGTGAGAACGTGCCTTTGAAAGAAATTAGCAATTCATACAAAAATCTTGAGTGGTATTCAATTCCGTATAGAAACATATTTCTTATGATATAACAGGTCAATTGAAAAGTCCCCGGCCTACCATAGTAAAACACATTTTTTTGGCAAAATTAGTTTTTTTTATTCAACATAATTCCCTTCAAGGATGATACACTGATTATAGCGACCCTCCAACTTTTCGATACCATTTTTGTAGTACGATTTGTCCTTTGCTTCAAAATAGGCCTCAGTTTCGGCGATCGCCTCTTCATTCGACGAAAATTTCTTCCCAGCGAGCATTCTTTTGAGATCTGAGAACAGGAAATATTCGCTGGAGGCCAGATCTAGAGAATACGGTGGATGAGGAAGCCATTCGAAGCCCAATTCATGGATTTTTGCCATCGTTTTCATTGACTTGTGACACGGTGCATTGTCTTGGTGAAACAGCACTTTCTTTTTCTTCAAAATGCGACCGTTTTTCGGCGATTTCGTCCTTCAAATGGTCCAATAATGCTATGTAATAGTCGCTGTTGATGGTTCTTCCTTTTTCAAGGTAGTCAATGAAAATTATTCCATGCGCATCCCAAAATACAGACGCCATAACCTTGCCAGCCGACTGTTGCGTTTTCCCACGCTTTGGAGCGGGTTCATCGTGTGCAGTCCACTCGGATGACTGTCGATTGGACTTCGGAGTGAAATGATGGAACCATGTTTCATCCATTGTCACATATCGACGCAAAAACTCGGGTTTATTACGCTTGATCATCTTCAAACACTGCTCCGAATCATCAACTCGTCGTTGTTTTGGGTCTAAAGTGAGCTCGCGAGGCACCCACTTGGCACAGAGCTTTCTCATACCCAAATATTCGTGAATGATATGATGTACACGTTCAGTTGATATCTTTAGAGTGTCTGCTATTTCATTCAAATACAATTGACGGTGATTCAAAATCATTTTGTGGATTTTTTTAATGTTTTCGTCGGTAACAACCTCTTTTGGGCGTTCACCGTCTTCGGTGCTCATTTCACCACGTCTAAACTTAGCATACCAATCCTTGATGGTTGATTTTCCTGGGGCAGTGTCCGGAAACTCGGCATCAAGCCAAGTTTTGGCTTCAACTGCATTTTTTCCCTTCAAAAAGCAATATTTTATCAACACGCGAAATTCCTTTTTATCCATTTTTTTCACAATAACAAAAGTTGCTTCACTCAAAATGCTATAATTCACAAACTAATGATCCGACAGCTGTCAAATTTATGCATGCATCTTTTGAGGGTTAGGGCTAACTAAAAAAACATACGGATTTAATTCTAGTAGAGCATCTATGTGTCAGACCGGGGACTTTTCAATTGATCTGTTATATACCTCGATAAGTTATTAATATAGTAATTATCATATATTGAAGACGGTGAAATAATTCTGAAATTTTATAAAGTTATTTTGCTGTGTAAGCAACTTTAGGATGCTATATTGAATATAGAAAGAATTGGGAAAGTAATAGAATATATTTTAATATTCAAAAAACAGACAAAAATTCTAAGAAATTGGATTCTCATTTTATAATCATCTTAAAATAAATTTATCTCTAACGAGAAAACTTCAAAATCACATTTCAGATTGTGAATGATTTGCTTAATTTAATTTAATATTTTTCATTTAATTTACGTTACTTACATCAATTTATTTTATTTTTGTGTATTAGAAGAGATTGAATCGTTTGTTTTAAAATAATTTATGATTATATTAAAGTGATTTGCAATACATTTCATTTAAAAATTTAATTTTTAATCCTTTAAATTCGAAGTAATAACAAGAAAAGTCATGGAGGAGAGAGAGAAAAAACACTTCAATATTTACGTTTCTATAAATAAATGAAAAAAACAGACAAAAAAACTAAATATACAAAAATAGAAGTATAATAATATGTAATATATGTATATAATATAATCGTCTTTATTTGAATACGGAAGTATAAATTCCATAGGATTAACACAACGTTCACGAAATCAAAATGGCAGCCGGTAAAAGAGAGTGTCATGTGCAATATGTTTCTAGAATTAAAATCATTTCGGCATGCCATCTTACTGATTTTTTTTTATGTGCAATGAAATTAAATGTGTAGCGTATGTTTGACTGATTAAAACTGTTAAGGATTTAAAAATCGGACGGATGTCTTAAGAGAAAATGAAGCCTTCAGTTTTTTAGAATTACTTTAGTGTCATTAATTTCAAAAAAGAAAGAAATGTATATTTTTCTATTTTCTTTTTTATAGGCCTGTTTTTACTTTCAAGTATCTTAAGAAATCGCAATTACCCAGCTATAGAAACGTATTTAATCAGCAGGTTGAGAATTCGAATTTCGATTAACGCACGTTGAAGAAACAAGAATATGCTTTATGTTAATTCTAAATGACCTTGAAGTCCTCTCGGAAAGTTAGATTTCGTAATATCCTAGAATTTAAGTAACTTAGGAATCATTTCAGGCGCGCTGTCTTTACCAATTAAAGTTATTAGCTTCCTCTCCTCTTGTGTACTTCTAATTTGATGTTGTTCCAATGAATTCAGGTCTTCGAGTACATCGTCTGATCAAAATTAACTACTAATTAATTTTAGTTATACAATACTTCTGTTGCACTGATATTATTGAACAATAACCACGGACAAACCATGTGAAATTTTGTGTACAAAGCTTTATATTGCGCTCCTCTAAAATGAAATAAAAATCATATGATTTCAGCTCCTGCGTTACTTGACAGAATTTCAAAAATGCGAGGTTCGTCGCCAATCACCCTCAAGTTGCTTCCAGTGCGACGTTAAGAAAACCAATCCAAATCGTCTTAACTTTTAATGTACTTTAATTTAAATTCCCTACTGGCTTAATATTTACTCCTGGGGAAGTGTAGATCCGATGTTCACAATTCACCAATATATTCTTCTCCAGTCAAATCGGAGCTAAAAGCTCGAAAGGATCAATGACTTTTAGAAAAAAAAAAATTCCGCTATAGTTAACCGATGAGAGCTTAGAAAACTGGGAGCAAAGGGGCGGGACAACGTATCTCGGGGGATCTTGAGAGACATAGATCTTTTAGGTACAGGAATTCATAAGGATCTCGCATTTAAATACTTCATATAGGTCGTAAATTCCTCACGTATAGGAAGTAAACTCCAAAGGGATTCAGTTATTCAGAAGAATAGATTTGACTACATGAGAAAATAAAAAAATAAATTCATTCTTTTATAAAAGAGCTTTCTTTCTTTCTTTTTAAAGGCAGACTCACATGCGACGAGTGGTCACGCTAACCTAGAGGTTGTACTGAGAAGTAACACGCTGGCTACTGGCGACGAGCCTCTTTGAACTTTGGTCAAATGACGAGGACGACACTTGAGATGGCACCTCGTTCTCTAAGAATTCACACCACGCACATCAGAGGAACCAGATGACCAAAGATTTCTTTTATTGAATCGACCCCCTTAAAAAGTCTCAAAACTTGTCCATGATTTCATCACTCGTATGGCATATTGCTCTGAGTCTGCTATGAACCAAGGACTTCGTTCATCTGATGTCCCTGAATTTTTCGTAGGGAATAAATAGGTAATGAACAAAATTTATGGAAATAGCTCCCAAACGATAGATGATCTGAAAATTGCTTTAACGCAAACGATACAAAAAAGTAACTCCCAGCACCCTTAGTGGCCGTTATAGACTAGTAAACATGGTCGCGGTCTCGCGGCCGGTGATTTTCGTCGAGTCGTGGGTTCGAGCCTTGATGCCATTAAAGACCCGCCGTGTAGCGGGGCTGATGCACGTTAAATCTGTCGATGCTTCAAGTCCTCCCATTGGCATGGTGTAGAAGTTAGGAGAAGGAAGTGCCAGATCAGGTGTCGTCCTCGTGCCTTGACTGAGGTTCAAAAAATTACGCGGTTCTCTCGCCATAGCCGTCGTATTGCTTCTAGTGCGACATTAATAAAACTAATCAATCAGATTCGACGAGTCATCAGCTTAATACAAGTAGTCTATCTCAGTTCTTATGCCCTGGCCACGATAGCCTAGTGGATAAGGCAGTGGACTCGGGGCCGGCATTTTTCGTTCAGTCGCGGGTTCAATCCTTGGCCGCTAAAGAACCGCCGTGTAGCCGGGACTGATGCACATTAAATCTGTCAGGGCCCAAAGTCCTCCCATTGGCGTGGTGTGGAACTTAGGAGATGAGGTGCCAGCTCAGGTGTCATACTCGTCACTTGACCGAGGTCAAAATTACGAGATCCATCGCCAATAGTCAGCGTTGCTAAAAATGCGATGTTAATGAAACCAAAATCCTTATACCCTTGTTAGCCTGGGTGGTGAAACAGTGTAAACGGCAAATCACTAATCGGAATTCTTTTCTGTAAAAAAATTTCTCCCAACCTCGATTGTATTTCAGCGCGTAGCTCTTAACACGAAATAGTTTTTCAAGGATTAATTTTTTTTTTTTTTTTATTTTTGCTATTGAATTATTTTTACCTATCGTTTTAGTAAAGGATTTTCATTACTATTAATATTACCCTTCCTCTGAAGAATAAATAGTATCTCTCTCTCTCTCTCTCTCTCTTCTCTCCTTCCCTATAAATTTCTAATTTTTAATTAACTTAAGAGTTCTTCAAAGTTTTTAAAACTTCTGGGTAAAAATAGATTCCAATGACAGATTTCAAATAAACTCAAGATCGGAAATCGACATCCAGAATAGTCACGAGCTTCATTAAAATTCTCCTCGTCCGTCTATTAAAAACCATTTGATGAGATACTGAGGGTAGTCGTACGCTAATTATAATTGATCCTTGAAGTCTCTGCTCGTGGTGTAACGTGTAAATTAGGAGAGAGAGATATCAGTTCGTTATTTCATTGGGGCTCAAATAATGAGATCTATCGCTATTAACTCGTTTTTTATATTTAGAATATAACATAAAAACTAAATAATCTTGATTTACCAAAAGATGTATTTTTAATGGAAAAACTGCCTGATCCGATGTAAATAAATATCGATAGTCACGGTCACAGTACACCTTCAAAAGCAGTTTTTAGTCAAGATATCGATTTCTTTTATTTTTGCTTTCATGTTAAAATACTTTTACCTTTTTAAAATATGTTTGAATTTTGTTTCTCTCTTATTTAGAAATAGAGTTCCACCCTTTTTAATATTACTCGATCGAGAATTTCTTTGGCGGGGAAAGGATTTATTTTATTACTGCAAAGCACAATATTTCAAAATGTTTTGATCAATGAAAAGGATATTTTATCATATATATGCTTTTCAAATACTTATGCATAGAATAGACTATTCTTAAGATTTTATGTTGAGTAGAAGTTTTTTTATGTTGCAATAAAGTGAAAATTACGATTTTTAAAGAAAATTTCAATGTTCAGATTTTGAGCTATCATAGCTTCTTCATAGCATAAGGAAGTAATCGCGGTAGCCTAATGGTCAGGGTTTCGGATTCGTGGCCGGCGGTTTTCGTCGAGCCTTGGCCGCTAAAGACCGCTGTGTAGCCGGGGCTGATGCACGTTAAATCTGTCGGAGCCCACCCGTAGGCATGGTGTGGAAGCTAGGACAGGGGGGGGGTGCCAGCTCAGGTGTCGTCCTCGTCACTTGACCGAGGTTCAGAATTACGAGGTCCGTTGCCAATAGCCCTCGTATTGCTTCTAGTGCAACGTTAATAAGAACTAAAGCTAAAAATCTTACGTAAGGGCTATATTATCAAAATAATAGTCTACTCCCTAGATAAGATTATATTTCGTATTATATTCAACTTACAAAATGCCAATATATTTTCTTTTGATTTACCATTTTTATGGAAATTCTTAATTTTTGCTTAGATTTGGATAAAATGCCTTTTGGCAGTGAAAATATGCAGCAACAAAACTTTTCCTTGGTCAATTTTTAATTTTGAAGTCCTATAAAGTCATAAAATATGCCTTTGCAGTTGCTTTTCTAATTTTGAAGCCCAGTAAGGTCACAAAATATGCATTTGTAGGCAAAATTTACATTAATTCAAAAATTTTCATCGATACCTAAATATAGAGTATGTGAACAGAAAAATATACCGTTTTTTAAAACTTAAAATCTATAAATTGCAATACATGTCAATAAATAATACAAAACTTTGAAATAATTATTTGTAATTTTAAAAAGGACCATAATTAGTCTAAAATAAATGGAGTGTCTCCAAAATACATTACACGTGGAGAGGTTAATGTCGTTTCAAAAAATGGAAAAATCAAGCTGTTTAATATTTATTTATTGCACCTAAATAATAAATAATTTTGATTAGACCTTTCTAAAATAAAAAGGATAACTGAATCAAATTTTCAATAAGACACATTCATGGTAACTATGCTTGAACAATAGGATTATTTCCAATCCGGTGGAAAAAAATTCTCTCTAAATAGGACAATCGAGCTTTATTCAGGGTACCAAGAACTGCGAAGAATTGTGGAATACTATATTTAAGACTCCGTCGTTTTTGTGATGTATTTCTTAATTTTTTTTTGTGTGCCTAATAATGCTATTTTAATTATTCTATAGATCTATTAAGTAAATTTTTTGTCATAATATTTTTCCTCTCTTAGTTCAGTATCAGTATGATTTGTGATATATATTTGCATTTAGGTACGATTTTAACGAAAACTATTACACAATATGGTTCCAAACTTTTTATGACTCGATAAAGGGTATTTATGTAATATAGTGAACGCAAAAATTTTTTCAAAGTAACAAAGTCTTAAGAAATAATTTTTTTGTAAGAATAGGAAAAAAAAATACTTTAATTTCCAAAATTACAAAGCTTTATAATTTTTTTTTTCAATGAAAATGTACAGAAAAGTCATTAAAGAAGTTAATTCACTATTTTTGCCCATTGTTTTACATATTAGAAGTAAAATGTTTTAATTATTTATGGAATATTATTTTTAAAAATAGTACTTAAATGCAAATTTATCCGAAAAATCCTGTCCATATTCAACACAAAGGGAAAGAGACATTTTGACTAAAAAATATAATTTTGTAGTTCCATAAAATGAACAATATATCATTATTAGGAACAAAATAAACCTAAGCTCTAGGAATAATTTTAAAACATAAATGTTACAAAAAGAAAGAGTCTTAATTTAGTATTTTATTTTCCGACTCATGTCCTGGTACCCTTTATTTAAGATAATAATAATTTTAAAAATAAAAAGAAACTCAATATATGTACAATAGCCGTTCAAAAAGTAAATTGCACTTATTCCCCCATTGATGGAAGTATTGGGAAACAAGAGCGAAGCTGGCGAAGACAATAATCCAGTTCCATACCTTCCAACGCTAGGAATTTCATTTCGATAATGGCAACAATTGCCATGCAGTATGAGATAAAAAAAAAATAAAAAATAGCGCGTCAACTGCAAACTTACTCTACCGTTGAAGTACGCAAAACAGTACGTATTTTGTGGGCGAAACATTTCTAAAGAATGGAGATTCATCATGAAATATCAGCAGTGCATGGGCCACGTGCACTGTTAGTTACTTCCAGCCATTGTGAAATAGTGACAGTAGTACAAAGATGACCATACAGACTTAACCGATGGGGTAATAATTCGAGATAAAAACCAACGTTTTTAAAAACAACGTTTTTATATAGGGGCAAAATTTATTAAGAAAGATTATTGAAATATTAGTTAAAACTGGTCACAAATATCTAAATATTGCATTGTTAGGCAAGTAAGAACGGTTCCCGAAATTTCAGAACTCTAGCTTGATGGGAAGTTGGTTAATTTAACGATAGAAAATTTGATGACACACACACACACACACACAGAAACACGAACCAAGTGAAATACATAAAAACGTTAAAAGTAACTAAAATTAATTAATTAATTCTGTAAATTAAATGGTTGGAATGCAGTTTAACCCAATCACTCTTGGCGACAAGAATTATTTGGCAGTATTTTGCCAAATGTGGCTACCCTGGTCCGTTTTACGGACTTAACGTTCAGCCAAACAAAAAAATCGCCAAGTTTGGTGCCAATTTTTGAAATCATGCCAAGTGGTTGGGATAAACTGCATTATTGAAGAAAATAACAGCTAAAACTTGTCGCAAATGTCTAAATATCGCATTGTTAGGCGAGTGAGAACGATTCCCAAGGTTTCAGAGTTCTAGCTTGATGGGAAGTTGGTTAAATTAACGATCGAAAATTTGATGACACACACACACACACACACACCAAGTGAAATTCAGAAAAACGTTTTAATAAATAGTATCAACGCTGCACCGCTCTTCTAAATAACAACAAAAAAAAAGTTGAAGAAATTAAATATCACCAACTCTCCTTCACATCTACGAGTTGTTCAAGGTTAATAATTCAAAAATTAAAACAAACGCACTTTTGCATTTGTTACGTGTTAACAACGGACTGCGGTCGGCCGCGTCCGTTTCCATATTCGAAAAGAGGATTGGTTTCATTAACTTCGCACAGAAACAACAAGAGG
>BMAW01093711.1:0-38257 GCA_019974015.1 Nephila pilipes
ATGATATTACATAATAGCAGACGATAAAATATTAAGTTAAAATATCCTTTAGCAATGTAAGTATATCTTCCTAGCAAACTAAATGAAATTTATTATAACTATAATGTATTATAATGTCAATCTTTTGATCTACACTATATATTCCTTATTTCGGTCCACGATTCTGTTATATTTTCTCCATATTATACTCTATGTTAGATGTGTTAAAAGCTGAGTTGTACAATTGAAATGCATATTTTGTATTTCTGTATTATACTTGTGAGATTCATTGTCTTCACAGTTTCTATTTTATTTGTCAATTTTTTCCTTCATTTGAAAATAATCGTCTGCGGACCATTGTTTCATTCTATCGTACAAACACTGATTATTCCTATACTTTTATGTATCAACTAAAAAAGTCCTTTTTTTCTGTGTTTATAACATTTCTTTATTGATGCGGATATTTCGTTTTTGAAAAAAAAAAAGAAATATAACTCTAAGATAAATTTGAAACTTGATGCTTATTTCTTTTCTTTTTTTTTTTTTCATTGAATCAAATTTGTATGCGTTGTTTTCTATTTTTGTGTTTTTTATGTTTCTTTCTTAATTTTGAAAATCATGAATAAGAAAATAGTCTTAATATACCGTTCTTTTTAAAAAAGTAATTTAGCTTTGAAAAATTATTTTAGTTTTTTTTCAAAACACACATTGCTATAATTTTGTTACAATATGATATAATGTGTTAGATGCACCATGATTATTTGATAATTATTTTAACTATAAATTTTCTAAATTTATGAGTATTTTTGACAAATTCTATTGTATTCAGAGGTTGTTATATTTTCAGAGCTTATTAATTATAAAGCTTCTATCAATGTTTTAAAAGAACTTTTAGATACTTAAATTTGAATACTGGTTTTAAAAAATGTTATTTATGCATATATATATTTTGATCGAATTTTATAATTGATGTCCTGTTAGAATTCAGTTATAATTAATTCCAAAGAATTAAAAAAAAAAAAAAACAGTAGCCGTAGAAGATTAGTGTGGTTATGGTTGTGAACCTCATTAGTTCTTTCTATATTGTGGGTTCGTGTCCGATAGCCCGTTAATCGGCACAGTGTAAAGGGGCTGATGCACATGAACTTCGAGATTCTAGTTCTGCCGTTGATCTGGTGAGAAGGGTACCAGCTCAGAAGTCGTTTGTCTCTCTGACCGTGATTCCAAATTTCCTACTTACCCACCAATAGCCTTCGTGTTGCCTCTATGCGACATTAATAAATCATCGATTGAACACACTATTTATTAAAAAAACTTGATTTGAAAAAGCGTATGCTAGATTTAAGAGGCAAGTTTTTTACGTAATGCTATTTCAAACAGTAAGCTTGAAGTATACCCAGCTAGAATCATACTTTTATAATCACATCAAAAGAGTAATTACACATTTCAAACTTTCTAAAATTGATTTTGATGGAAAAAAAAAAAAAAAAAAAAAAGAAATTTGAAACCATTTTCGTTACCAGGCAACAAAACAAGACAACTAATTCAAAAGGAACAACTAGCAATTTTAGCAATGAAATACACATAAGTAGAACAGACTAGTAGATACTGGCACACAAAGCTTTCAACAAATCCCAGTAAAATAATAAAAAGCATAACATGCTCCAGGAATCCATAAAACCATTCAAACTATTTTATACCTAAAGTTGTAGCCACCTTCTTACCATTGAAAATTTTTTGAATCGAAACGAAAACTGCAATTGAAATCTGAAAAACGACAAAAATAATATAAATAAAAACACAAAAAAAAACGTCCAAAACATTCATAACTTCCTACTCTTCCCTCCCTTTCTTTTTCATAACAGAGATAGAAGAGAAAGAAATCCAGGTTTTTCCTGATAAGGAAATAGTGCATGGTGAATACTATTATTGCGTTTTATACACCTTCAATCAATTGCTCTTCCGGTAAAGTCTCCTAAAAAGAAACTAGGAAAAGGAGTTTTTAGACTTTCAACTCCTCTCTTTCTTTGTCATAAAATTTCCTTCGCAACGCCTCTTCAACCCTAATAAGAACGGCAGCATATTACATATAGACAAAGAGATGCCAGGTTCCCAACTCTATCCAGATTTTATGATTAGATGAGGCATACCTCCAAGCCTTGCATTTTTCTGGTGACGAGGGAAAAATCCCTACGTTCCATTCCATCTAGTGTTGCACGATTTCTGTATGCATATTCTCTACTCACATAAGAGACCTTCGGTAGAGTTGCAGAGTTGTCCTAGTATACACAGGGTTTTTAACAGATGCACTGTTGCGCTTCTGCCTCCTTTTGTTTTATTTCTTCCTCCCTCCCTTTCTTTCTTCTTTTTTTTCCCCCGTGAACCCAGCTTTCGGCAGTATTAAGATTTCGCTTTTCCTGAACCGTATTGAGTCCTGTAATGCTAGGCTAGATAGAAATCGCAGTTGTTTTCTTTTTTCATTATATTATTTATTCAGATGAAAATTGGAATCGATAATAGGTAAAATCAGGTAGGGGAAATGAGGAAGGGAGCACTTAGAACAATCTTCTGGGAGAATGACGGGGTATTTAGAGATCTATAAGTTCTCACGTGACATAACTTGGAGATTTTTTGTAGTGGATTTGTTTGCATAGATAGACTAGGATTTTACATATGTTTCAGGAAATCAAATCTATAAAAGTCAAATCTAATATATAAATATATAGTGCTTTAATCATTACTACATTAATAAATACAATAAATAATAAAAAAAAACCCAGATATTATTGTCATGAAATACATAAAAATTGTTATAACAAAATATGGCTTTAACATTAATAGTATTTTTTTTATTGAAAATCATACTGTTAAGTGCTGTTAATACACGTATGATTTGGACAAAAAAATTTTAAAAAATTTACTCACGAAAATTTTCATAGTCTGTTGATATAAAAAAATCAAAAAACTTGACTTTAAGTATAGATAATGTGACCCAAAAATTAGTTTATATTTTGAGAGATTTTATCTTGTAAAGGAAAAAATAGATTAAGCTAAGACTTATTATTTTAGCCAAGGAAAATTTTTTGGCAACTATTATTTAGTAAATTATTGTTAAAATCTCATGATAATAAATATAGAGTATCATTATCACATAATCGTATCTTTTATAACCTATTTTTAAACAATAAAAGTTTTATAAGTGTTTTCTATTTTCCCACTCGTTCTTGTACTATTTTTTTAACATTTTAATCAATTTATTAAACACATTTATGCCGACTATAATTAGGCCGCTGTAATTCTAGTGGTCAAGGTTGTGGACTACTCGGCTTGGTTTTCGCCTCAGTCGGTTCTGATTCTTTGCTGCCAAAGACCTGGGCCGTGTAGCTGGGGCTGAAGACAGTTAAAACTGTCTGGGGCCCAAAGTCCTCCCGTTGGATGTGGTGTGAATGTTTGGAGAGGGGTGCCGCTCGGTGTCGTCCTCGCTCACTTAACTGGGCACCAAATACGAGGTCCGTCGCCAATAGCCTTCGTGTTGCTTCTAGTGCGACTGTTAATAAAAAAAACTTAAACCAACGCCGCCATATTTAAGAAGTTAGTAGATCACAGCCGTCATATTTAAAAGAGGCTGAAATGTTTCTAAATAAATATTTTAATAATGTATTTATTATCATTAATTATTATTTAATTATGCCTTTATATATATATATATATATATATATATATATATATATATATGGAAATATAAAAGAATACAAATTTTGATTTGTATTAAAAATGAATGTTCAAAGATGTTTTTAAACCTCTGAAAAGTAAAGTCTTATTAAATAAAAAAAGACAACAATTTTTAGCTTTAGAGAGATATTATTCAGGAATATATCCTGAACAGAAAAAAAAAATCGAAATTTGGTTTTTAAAATTCGTTTATAATTACAGAACTCTATAAAGGATAACGATACAATTTTTTTTTTCAAACACGATAGCTGAATTGTATTTTTATCGTAGAAATGAATAAATTAGCGCTTATGTAAAAAGGGAAAAAATTTTATTTTGAAATTGAAGGAACTCTGCAGGAGTTATTTTACTTTAAATTTATTTAATTTTAACGTAGGAAAATGAGTTAATATTTTCTCTCACTTTTTCGTTCCTCAAAACTTTGAGAATGATTTCATTACTTTGTATTAAAAAAATAAAATAAAGGAAATGAATTAATTAAAAAACACATTTCACATTCTTGCAAGATATTGAAAGTGTGATAAAAACCCTTTCAATATCTTGCAAGAGTGTGAAAATTTATTGTATGAAAATAAACAACGACGTACAGTTATTTTGAATCAAACATAAGTAATGGAGCAAATCCCACAATTTTGTTCCATTTGAGGGATAATTCCAGGACTCAAAATATATTTGTCTAATCGCATATATAAGTTTGTTTTCCAATCTACCAAATTTCTCTTGCGAGATTAACTATATCTTTGTTAATGGATCACCCAGGTCTCCTCTGAAGTCACAACTTTCGAGGAAATGGGTCAGATATATCACACTCAGTTTGCACATTAAACCTATATAATCCACATCGGACATGGATAATCCTATACACGTGAATATCACTAGGTGATGGGGACAATCACCGAATCACCACCCTTATCTAAGTGACAACCGAATTATAAAACAAGAGAATATCCTCAATCTCCAAACTAGAACTGAAGCCATTGTCTGTAATGCACACCTACACCACTGCCGAGTCAAACTGTTTATATTGATATTACACGCTATGGGCTTATAAAGCAATTTGGGAATTGTACCCCTGCTGGTATTATTGGCTCTGCCTTATTGGCCAGCTCCCTTCACCCACCCTCTTTCGTGATCTCTAGGGGTAGGGGTAGGATCTGATTGAAGGGTTGTCGAGTGAGGAAATTTGCATAATTATCAATTGACTTCCGTCTAATATACCAGCAGGAGGTATGGGAGCATGCGCATATTGTCATGTTTGATGTGACGTTAGAGATCACGTGACGTTAAATCCATTCCACCTGAAACCGAATTGCCGGACCGGCTTTATCTTGATGGGAGGACATTGAACGCCGCTTTTGCTGTCGCATAGCATGAACTCGCCGGTGTTATAAGGGAAATGATAAGAACAGGTTTAAAGACAGGGGAGTTGGGTTGAGAAGTTGGAATAGAGAGTAGGGTTTCAATAACTTTGACATAGGAACACAGGAATGGTTATAATGAAGTTTTGGAATGCATATATGCAGTATATATAAATTATAAATCCATGCAAAACTATATTTGCAATTTATAGTTTTGCATGGCCTTATAAAAGCAAAATTCAAATAAGTTGTAAGCAAATTTTAATAATTATATATAAATTTTTCATTAATATTATTTCTTTAATAATTTATTATTATTAGAATAAAATTATGTTATTAATGTAAGTATATATATATATAATCTGTATATATGTAACCGAATATAATTCCCTATTGGAGAATCTGTTCAACTGTTTATAATGTTTTACGTTAATTAAAATATAACTTATTTATAATAAAAGACAAATTAAATGTTTCTTATATTTCTTAATAATATTTAAATTATACCAATTAAACGTTTGCTAAAAGTACATTTATCCTACCTTCAGTATCAATGGAATTGAAGGTTTTAAAAGTCAAAACTATTTTATTTAATTACAGCAGAATTACTTAGATCATTAATGTAATGCTGTATCATGGATTGTGGTATTTTTATTTTTATCTAGCAATACTGTTTTAAATCCATTTGCTACAGTACTAAATTTAAAAGGATTTTTATGAAATTTAGGTTAATATTTCCAAGGAAGTACTTAATTTTTATGTATATGAGCTTGATAAATTACAAATATATAGCAAAAATAGATTAACAAAAATTTAAAATCTAAAATTAAAATTAGTATAAAAATACGATATTATTACATTGATGAAAACATAAATTTACTGAAATACATAAATCATAATACAAGACCGCAGCGTTAATGTAAAGAGGTGAAACTGAACTATAAAGGAAGCAAAAAGCACCCCCCCCCAAAAAAAAAAAAAAAAAAAAAAAAAATAAAGTAATTTAAGGTGTTGTTTCTTGTTTTGGACAAAAATTCGTAGGTATACAAGTATTACAGATCCAATCCTCTCCCTTGGTATAATTATTTTATAACAAAATGGTAAAAAGCAAATTGAAACAAAAGTCAAAATTCAAAAAAAAAATTTAAATTAAGAAAATAAAAAGAAAGGGAAAAAAATATTAAAACTGAAGTATCAAAACTATTATACAAGGTAACATAATGTTTTAAAATTCATATATACATCAACTGTTTTCGTTTTAATAACAAGAAACATAAGCAGATTTATAAAACTTTTGCTTACCACATTCTAATGTTCTCTTCCAAGCCTGCAGATCTACATTGGCATTTGCTTAATAATTTAACCCACCTTTTCTATCTAATTGATTGACCGTTTGGCTTTATGGAATAAAAAATATATCTATTGTATATATATATTCAATTTATTATACATTATGATTAACTTACATATATAGCTTCTCTCTCATTTACATACATTCATATATATATATATATATATATATATATATATACTTACTTAAAGTACAAGAAATTTTTTGTTTGGAGTTGCTAATTGCCTTTATAATAAATTTCTTAGCACTCATTATAATTGGATAACTTTACTTAAGACTGTAAATTAGATCCAAATTTATATTTATAATGCATAACTAAGCATTTAAAATGATTAGCCTGATTAATTTTCAAAACCTATGTTTCACTGATTAAAAACATACTTAATATCAGTTTCTGGTAGAATTTATTTTCAAAGTAATTCGCTTATTATATTCTAATATGTATGCAGAATAAAAAAAAAATAATTATTTATACACTGCAATTTCTTTCTGGTACAGGTTATAGTTTTGGTTAGGTGAGTCACGCATGAAAAATACGAAAATGATTTATTCTAATAATTCTATTTAAAACACTTTTTGATGTAATGATAAAATACTTGTAAGATAATTGTGAAAGCTCAATAAGACCATAAATGACTGTCTGGAATTATGACTTCATTTCTGTAGGCATGATATAGAATATAATTTTAAGAAATATTAAGCTATTAATGTGATACATGGTCGTGGACTCCCGGACAGTATGGCTTCCGTCCAGTCATGTGTTCGAACCCTTATGTCACTAAAGACTCGGTGTGTAACGAGGCAGCTGCACGATAAATCTGGACGAGATCCCTTCCGTTGGCGTGGTGGGAAAGTTTGGAGAGAGAGGTGCCAACTCAGGTATCGTCCTCATCATTAGACCAAAGTTAAAAATTACGAGGTTTGCCGCCAATAGCTTTCATGTTGCTTCTCAGTGCATAGTTAATAAGCAATCACTCACGCGCTCATTCAAGGGACAAATGTTCTGGATCCGAGCATATCTCATTTTTATTAATTTTCCCTTACAATAAGCTAATTTTCTTTTGTCTTCTTTTTATAACTGTACCGTTATAAGTACTTCAAAAATATCTGTACATTACTCTAGAATTGTACATTACTCTAGAATATCTGTACATAACTCTAGAATTAACAAAAGCGAACTAACAAAATAATGCAAGATGTAAATTATATTTGTACGTTTTTCTGTTATGAACTTTTTAAATTATTGATTTTGATAGCTTCCACTTAATCATTTTTTACCATTCAACTTAAGTAATCATATTTATCCTTTGTGACTCATTACATAGGTAAATTCCAGGACTCAAGACCATCTATTATACTTTACTTACTACAGATCCCAAAAATCGTGAATATGACACGAATTATTTATTATTTCTCAAGAAAAATTATTTCTACAACGATCTATCTATAAATCGCAGTTGTTAAAATAGTATATAAGATATTAAAACTATTAATCTGAATGTTATAGAATTAATTAATTGCCAACAACAATAAAACATATTTGTATTAGCACAACGACACTGTTAACAAAAATCAAAACATTTGCTTAAAATTGAAGTACAGTGAAATTTTACACATTTATTTCAAGTCCTCGATATTTTTTTAATAGTTCAGAGTGATGTATTTGATTCTCTTAGTTTTATATAAGATTTCCCACTTTTACAAATCATATGAAATTTTGTGTTATAATTTCGTGGTTAACGCAGTTTTAAACAGTTTTTCACAACAATGTTTAAAATGCATTTAATTTTATATTGCTTTGTCAACCGTACTTGTATGTAATATAAATATGTGTAACATACAAAGCGGGATTGCAAACTAAAGCTACTATGGCTACAACTTTTTTGTTAATCAATTTTTCAAATTCTTGTTGTACCGGAAAGTTGCATGTATCTCCTACGCACATAACACAAAATTTACTTTCAACAGTATCCATCCCTCTTCACACGCACAGTCCAACGCGTTTTTAGTCGGGCAAACTCGTTGGAGAAGAATTCCGGTGGTAGTTATTGACACTAGGCTTACATGAAAGCTTTTCCTTCACCGTCAAAACGAAACTGATGTAACCCAAAGATGCTTGTTCCTTTTTCGAAAGAAATGAAAATCTCAAGATGTTTGATTAAATATAAGGACGCTTCACTGATTGATCCTTTTCGTGGCTGTTGGCATCAGGCTTTAATAGCAACTTTCCTTTCATTGTCAGAAGAAAAGTGGCGGAAAGGTTATCAGTTATTTTTGGGAAGAGATTAAAGTTACAAGGTGCAATGATGGAATACAACGATGCCTCGATGCTTCAAATTTATGTACGTATTGGCCATCATCGTTTTTTAGTACACTGACACCTGAGAAAAAAGAAAACAAATGATTTAACTAAAGGATAAATATAGTTTCAGGTACAGTAAGAGTTATGAAAATTTTGTAACAAATTAAAAATTTATGGCAAAGCAGGCATTAGTGTTCAATCTAACTTCGTAATTTATTTATATTCCTTTAGAAATGTTTTCATGTATAAACTAATGTAATTTTTTTTCGTGTGTGTACATTGAAATAACATATTTTTGCCAGAATATGCCGTAATTTGTATCTTTATTATGATACGTTGTGAATATTATTCTTTTTTTACTCTGAAGTATCAGAAGAATTAAGTAGATTAGGTCGGAACGATTTATTAAGATTTATAATAAGTAATCCATTTACAAAGACAACAAGATTCATTCTCGTCACCTACCTAGTCTGTGTGACATTACATTTCTGAGGTTCAGCTGCATTTTCTAACTCAATTCGGGAATAAAAACATCATTAAGTTTAATGTAACTGCAGAATAACTGTCAAAATAATGGATAGAGTTTCTTGTTTTATCTCACAATTAAGTGTTATTTATGAAGTAGCATGAATTATTCTTTTTGTATAAAGTAAAATACTTATCTCGCGAAGGAAAAGGCTTACTTATTCAAGAATATTTATATGTAATTATTCGATAGTAACCAGGTGGCTTTTGACAATTTTGCACTTTTGTATCAACTTCTCGCACTCATTAGTTGTAAATTAAAACATTAGGCGGTAGGTTTTTGTATGAAATATCGCCAAAACCTGCTCACATTTAGCATTTATTTTAGAAGCGAACCCTCACGACGGATTTCTTTTCTACTCTGAACCTAGTTGGGATGTTTAACACGAGTTTCTGCAGGCAAAAATAAATAAATAAAACGATTTCCTGATGTTATCTACGAATTTCAACATTTTTTTTTAAATCTTGAACTTCAAAGTCACGCATTTTTCGTTATATCATATGATGAATTACCATAATTCGGATATTTGTGAATAATAAATAATTCGTGTAAAAATGCGTAAGAGAGAAAATAGCTTCCTTTAGACTAAAATGATAGAAAATTGTAAAAATCATAAATCGCTAATCGAAAGAGATTGCATCTTCCTCTTCAGTTTTGATTTATATACTTTTTCATGTGATACTATAATTTAAGTTTGTAAGTAATGAAACATTTGAATTGTACGCGATAAGAATATTTATGGGTTTAAAAGTACTTATAAAGATAGAAAAAGAAAGCTTTGATAGATATAATTGTGAAATTGAAATTAAGTAACTTTTATTGAAAACACCGAAAATGTGTCATGCGATGTTTTTGAATTCGTTTATTAATTTTCCGCGAGCCTTAAAACAGAAATAATCGAGTCAAATTTTGAGTGTATGAAATAAATATTTCGTCATTTTATCGCGTTTTTGTTTTTAACGACAAAATGTTAAGAAAAGTTCTAATTGAATTGAATTTAAGGATTACCGTCTAATTGAATTTTAAGGATTGTAAATTTATATTTAGTAGTATTTTTTAAACGAGGGTGTATCGGTTAGTTTTAATTATAACTAAAAAATAATAGAGATAGAAATCTGTTTTCCATTTGTTATTTTTAAAGCATCTCTTCGTAGTCACCATCCAGTTATATTCATTTATCCCATAGTTAATTGACCTTTAGAACAGTGTCATTATAAAACTGTGCAGATTCAGTCGAATATCATCGTTCCACTTCTTGAATGGCATGATTTGTGTTGTCAAATCTCTAGCTATCAATTCCTGAATAAGAAAGGTTGCTTAGGGTGAGTTCGAGAGAATAGGGTAATTGTGACAAAAATTTAAAACCTCATCACCTTCACGCCTGAACCGCACCTCGAGTTGAGTGAGCAGATGCTTTGTCTACAAATAGATGAACTCCTTTGGTGATCATACTGTGCCGTTTCTTTATCAGAGTATTGAGTAGCTTATTCAGCAATATGCAGTAATAGGCACCAGCAATGACACTTCCCAGATACGTTAAGAGGATTTCATGACAGTCCCAAAAAACAGACATCGTTACTTTCCCTGCAGACTTCTGCATTTTCGTTTTCTTAGAGGGGAATGGGGGTTGCTTTATTTCTCCTTCTAGCTCATCTATTTGGTCTCTAAATTGTATTGATAGATCCAAGATTCATTCATAGTTATCCAGCCACCAAACATCATCTCCGTGTCTTGCTCCAAAATATTCAACATATACGATGATTGGTCACTCCGTGTTTGCTTCTGAAAAGAGTCAGTGATCGGGGAGCTCAGCGTGTTGACACCTTTGACGCGCAATTCCTTGTAAGAAAAATTTCACATAAGATCTGTAATTAGCATCATTCTCATTCATTAACATTCAGATGGTTTCTACTCTGTCTAATCGGATAAAGTCCTTCGTTTTCTTCACAGTGGCGGCATCGTTCGAGACTGATGGTCTTCCATCTCTTGGATAGTCTGTGAAGGACATGCGACAAGTTTGAAAGTTACTTTTCCACTTCTAAATAGCACCATATGATGGAATTACAATACCATAAACAGCCATAAATTCATCACGTATCTGCCAAGACCTGTAACCTTTCTATTCCCTTATCATATTGCGATTCTCTATCTTCTCCATACTGAATTTTACTTCAATATACGACTTCATAAAACAAACCAAATGAAAATTAATAACTGTAATTTACAACGTCACGTATCTAAGGCTAAATTAAAAATATGTATTATAAATTTTACCCTGATACCTCGGTTATTTCTTAGAAATAATTGAAATTTTACGATTTTCCTTCGTATGCAGTCTGAGAACTAAACGTGTCATTAAATGATATATTTTATTTCTACAGAGAATGCAATGACAAAAATTTAATACTTCTCCATTACTTATCCCACTTCAAATTGTTTCCAAATTACTCTACTAATTTGTAATGATTATATATATATATATATATATATATATATATATATATATATATATATTATTGAATAACAAACAACGTCCCTGTGTACCACTAAGTATCACACAGGGCTTACAGAAGTAAGTATAAAACACTATATTACAGTAGGCAAAAACAACAAAAACATGTGATTAAACAATGTACAAACAAAAATTAAGAAGGATTATAAATATCTTCAATATATTTGATAAAAAGAACAAAAGAACTTTTACTAGAAATTAAATTACTAAAATTTGGAGGCCAGTTAATGTTTAATTTTTTCAAAGCTAATTTAAGAATATTTCTCTGTGAGACAAATTTTGAACATAGAAACAGAATGTGCTCAATGTCCTCATCACCTCCGGCGCTGCAGTTGCAAATTGTACACGAACTTAAATTGAATCTATTCAGGTATTTTTTAAAGTTACCGTGACCTGTTAGAAATTGCGTAATTTTAAAGCTAGTGAAGAAGTGATGGTAAGACATTCTTATATTGACGTCTGGAAAAAATCTTTTCGTGATGCTTGCTGTATTTGATTTAATATATATTTCGTTCCATGATTTCAGGACACTTTCCCTCATAATCTTTTTAAAATAGGATTGAGGAATATTAACATTAAGATCAATTTCCAGCTTCGTGGCAGTCTTTGCCAGAAAGTCAGCCCTTTCGTTGCCATAAATACCAGAATGTCCACGTACAAAAGAAAAACAAACAGTAATGTTCTGATCTTTGAGGTGTTTGAGATGCTGTTGAATTTCAACAACAATATCATTCGAGGAAGAAATGTTTTTTAATGTTTCCAAGGATGAGAGTGAATCAGAACAGATCAAATAGTTCGAAGCAACACAGTTTTGTTGAACAATCCACTTGATGGCGAAATTTAAGCATAAAAGTTCAGCCACATAAACAGTACACTCGTCTCTGATTCTGTATTGTAAGTACTGAACTTCAATACCTTTCCGAAAGACAACAAAACCAAAACCCACCCTACCATCAATTTTACTGCCATCAGTAAAAACCGTGATAGGGAATTCTTCCTCAGAGTTTGAACTATATTCAATCAATTGTATGGCATTTCTCTCTGAAGGGTGGGGAAGATCAGAGGGAAGCAAAACACAATCATAACCTGAAGAGGAAGAGGCTGCGAGCTTTTCTCTGAGACCAATGTCATTTAAAATAACAATGTCAATTGGCGGAAAACCAGAAATTATAAACACAGCTTCATAACTTAAAGTTCGATATCCAGAAATAGCTCGAAGGAGTATTCGTCTTTGGATCCGTCTCAAAAGTTTAGAATTAATTTTCTTCTTTAACGAAACACCCCAAACCCTTGAGCCGTACCTAATGAACGGTTGAATTCCTTGTTTATAGATAAGTGAATGCACGTTAAAATTGATGCCATAAGTGTTTCGTGCAACTCTGCCCAATCCCTGTTGCAGCTTTTCACACTTCTCTGATATGTAGGTTAAATGGGGCTTCCATGAAAATTTACAGTCAATAATAACACCAAGATATTTCATTTGCTTAACGATAGTCAAAGGAATACCATTAAGACATAGCTGGTAAGAGTCATAACAAATATTTCTTTTTTCAATGAACATAACCTTTGTTTTATTAGGGTTAAATTCCAGTTTAAAAGCTTTTGACCATTCAGAGGCAAAGTTTAAAGTCTCTTGAGCGTATAGAAAAGTTTCATGAAGATTTTTACCTTGAAAACAAATTAAAATATCATCTGCGAAAGCTATGGCCTCACAACAAGCAGTAATATTGAGCTTAATTAGGAGATCGTTTATAATTATATTCCAAAACGTAGGTCCTGAAACTGAGCCTTGAGGGCAACCTCTCTCTAGTTGATGAACCACAGAAACTGAACCAAGTTTCATTTTAGCCACTCTGTCATTTAAAAAATCAGTAGCAAGTGCAAAAATATTTGCCGGCAGATTCGCTTCCCGAAGGAGGTGTAGAATGCCAGGCCACCAAGCATTGTCAAATGCACCTTTTATATCTAGGAATACCAGAATTGTGTGGAGATTCCTTTTCTTGCCTTTTTGGACAATCTCCTGGAGACGTAATAGAGCGTCCTCGGTGCTTCTCTGAGGAGTAAACCCATACTGATCACATGAAAGAAAGTCACCGCGTCTCAGATGCCAGCAAATTCTGCTGACGAAAAGCTTTTCCAAACACTTTCCCAAAACAGGAAGTAAGCTTATACATCTAAGATTATCCAAATGAGGAGTCTTAAAATCATTTCCTTTGGGTATTAGCACCACCTGAGCACATTTCCAACTACGTTGAAAAGTATTTACACTTAAACAGACATTGAAAAGTTTGTGAAGAAAAGAAGGGAACATTGAATGAAACTGTTTGACTATTTCACATGAAATAGAATCAGGACCAGGAGACTTATTTGACTTAAGCATAGCAACTGCTGTGTTGACTTCATCACAAGTAAAAGAAGAATCGAGGGGGGAATTATAATCAGTTAGCATTGACTGGCGTTTCTCCTTTTGCAAAGAGTCATCATCCTCCACTGGATCCGAAGGGAAAGACTTATGCAGCACCGCATTTATAGTTTCTTCTAAAGTGTTAGTTGTCTTACCACTTCTTAGTAGAATACCAGTTATTTCTATTTTCTTCATGAAATTTCTCTTGACACCGTATGTATAAATTTTTTTCCAAACATTGTGGACGTCAATAGTCGAAAGAAATGCCTTCCAAGAATCAGACTTAGCGGTAGTAAGCATTTGATTATATTCTTTTCTATATTTCATGTATTTACATTTATATATCTCTCTGAGGATTGGATTTCTAGACCTCTGAAATCTACGCCTGGAAGCATTAAGTCTTTTTCTCATACATCCAATTTCAATAGACCACCAAGGAACCCTATGGATACCATGGTGCTTAATAGGTATAGAAGAAGAAGATGCGTTGAATAGAATCAAACAAAATTCTTCAACAATAGAATTAAGGCAAGGACCATCGGTGCAATTTTCAATTGCACTAAGAATATGAGCAATGCGATGAAGGCAAAACTCTCGAAAACGACACCAGTTTGCTTTCTTAGTGTTGAAAATTTTAAAAGGAGCAATTGATAGGTCACGCCAAGCAACAGAGATGCATAAATCAAATTCTATCATCATATGATCAGAAAGGGATTCGTTACCAGAAAGACCCCAACATGTTATATCCTGGAGCAGATCTGCACCCAAAACTGTGACATCAATGTAACTTGATCCCTGGGTTCCACAAAAAGTAGGGCCGCAGTCCTCATTAACAACAAATAAATTGTTTGAAGAAATAAAGTGACTTAGTTTGTTTCCACGACTGTTTGAATAAGGACTAAACCATAATTCGGATTTAGCATTTGAATCCATGCTCCAGACAAGTCGATTAATATTCTTACGCATGAAGACTTGATTAATTTTATGAAGATCTAAATCAATATTCGTTGAGGGTTCAAAATAATATGACAAAAAAGTGAACATAGACGTTCCAATAGTAACATCCAATGTAACCATATTATAATCAGTATTTCTATAGTCTAAAAAAGTGGAAAAGTCACGTGATCGTACTATAATGGCCGCTTTAACACAGTCAGAATCAGGAACATGATAGATTCTATAGCTGCTTGGAAAACCTGGGAGAGATCCTTTGTAGCAGTGTGGTTCCTGAACTAGAGCACAGTCAATATTTTCCTTCTCCATGTTCAAGATTAACTGTTGCGTCGCAGATTTTGATTTGTGGAGATTTAATTGAACACATTTCAGATCTTGTTTAGATGACTTAGCCATAATTAATTCGTGATTGAGTGTTCATTTTCATAAAAGCATGACTAGGACAGCTCTCTGTGAAAGGTTTGTGATCAACCTTCACTTTTTTACGTAAAGAATTCGTCTTGCGATTGAAACGGACACAATTTACGCAAACCTCAACATTTGTCTTCGAACAATCCTTTACTTTATGTTCTTCGGAACAGTTAAAACAGGCCATGGGTTTAACGCATTCAGAAGCTCGGTGATTGTACCCCAAACAGTTAAAACATCTATTAATGATTAGAAAATCATCCACTTCACACACACTCCAGTTGATTTTCAACTTATGTAGGTGAAGAATACAATGATTATATTCAATTCGTTATTTTGATTGCTTTTCAAAATTACTATGTCGTATATCTTAATACGAATATATATTGATTGCACGAAAAAAAGTAAAAAAACAAGGGTTGGACGGAGAAAAAAAATATATGATTTTATTAATATTACTATTTAGAATGAAATAAAACGTTGTTTCTAAAAGATTTTTATGTTTATGTTTTGATGATTTTCATGCAATATGTTTTTTGTAAAAAAAATGTAGATACTGGTATTCCGAATTGAAAAATGAACTGCGCTGTCATCGAACATTTAAAAATTTCCTTCACAGTCAAACAATCCCTTCTAGTTCGTTTATAATCTAATTTAATCACATAAAATATAATTTCTTTGAAAAGCTCTATAGAAACACTCACATACACATCTTGTCTCAGATACACGCATAGATAAATACGACACTGGCTTAGAGATAAAGCATAGTAAAGCATACAGAAGTATTGGAATTTTTGGCTTCGTTTTCGTATACTAGCTACTTTGATAATTGGCGACACAAGGTTTTTTTTTGGGCTTTGTCATTGGCGAGTTGTGGGAAGATTATACCAAAGAAGACAAAAGGTATTAAAAAAATATCAATGCTTCCGATTTCCGAAAATTCAATTTTGAAATTGTTCTACGCTAGCTGTTGATATAAAGATTTCTTGAAAATTAGCTAATAGACCATTTACAATGCATTAGAATAATCTGACTTTTACTTTTTTTTTCCTCCTGTCAAATTTAATTATATAACTTATATGTTTTTTTTTTCGAATCCTCAAAACTTTCTTTTCAAGCGATATTCAAATTTTTAATTCGGTTCTCAACGGAAACTTTTAGAAAATTTTTCATTGCAATGTTTGAGTGATTATTTATTAAAGTTTCACTGAAAAGCAAAATGAGGAATGCAAACAATCGTAATTTTGAACCTCGGTCAAGTGACGAGGGCAACACCTGAGCTGGTTTCGCCCTTTCCAAACTTCCACACTACTCCATGGAGAGACTTGAGATCTCAATATGATTTAACGACAGCCTCGTCCCACGGCTTGTCTTGAATGAATCAGTAATCAAACCTACGATTCGACGAAATGCCGGCTGCAAGTCCTCCATTAAGCTACTGAAACCATAAATTTTATTAAGAATAGATTTTTTCACGGTATTGCAGTTATTTCGCAAAACGTTTCGGGTAATATCTGGTTTTCTTGGTTTCCATATTGTTACGAAACTGCGAAGACGCTTCCCTGCAACATCACTCTTATTAAGCAAAAAAGACATTTTCAGATGTTTTGTCAGTTACAAGAGAAACTCAAGAAAAGATCCCCGACTTTGGCGACAAATTTGATGACTTTCGCGATTAAAGGAAGGCTCTAGAAAATGCTAGAATCTTGTCGAAATCTCGATTCGGTGAAAAGTTTTAGATTTTTCCTTTCTTTTCCTTGTGACATCCCACTTGGCCGAAACGGCAAAAAGTACAGAGAGATGCGAAGGCATGGAAAATCAGAATTGGCCAATGATATCTGTCACACTATCTGTCAGTTGCGCGGTTGAGGGAATCTGTCAAGAAGTGCCCGTATCTTCCAGAGTTTGTGTTTGAAGTGCTAAGTACAATATTAATCTAGAGATTTGTCCGTAGTACGAATTAGTAAGCTGGTGAGCTAAATGGCATTGAAAGTGCTGTTTTGTATATGTTTGTGTTGCTGATCTGCTGAAATGTTACATTTGTTTATGTTCGTTGCTTATCTCTCCAAGTTTTGAAACCTGTGTTTCGTCTTATCCGGAATACTGGCATTTGTAAATAAAGTGTCAGCCGTTATCCTCCGTGAAGGATTGCTTTCACTCTCCAACCACTGGACTAAGATTTTTTGTTATAATATGAGGTACATTAATCATATGGATGAATTGTTTGATTTGAATTAACATCGATAACTAGAGCTAAACGAGAGATTGCGATAACAAAAATGGCATAACTGGGGCCTGGTGCAAAGTTAAATTACGGGGTTTTAACGAATATTTGTGCAGTAAAAATTTGACGTCATTCAGAATAATGCGCAAATTGCTATAGGATAGTGCACAGGGAAGTGACAAATAATTTAATTATTAACATCTCCCTTACGCAAATTTTTTTTATTGAATTAAATAACATAAATAATTGAATTATATACTTATGAAATTGGTTTGTGACTTATTACTAGAATAAATTTACATTGTATGATTTTCATTTCATTTTCTTACGTACTTTCTAGCAAATTCGTTGATAATATTATCATAATTTAATGTTTTGGCAATTTCAAATTCGATAGATAAAAGAGCTAAAGACGTACATTATGCGTCTTTAGCCCTTTTATTTCATTCTTGATTAATGATAGATCAAGAATTTTTTTTTTAATTTTTTCAATCTTGAGAAATATCTTTTCGTGGATGGGAGGGTAATTAGTATGATTAATGTAATTTCCAGAACAGCAACAAAACTTAGATACAATTTAAATAAAATATTTTTAAATAAATATTGTAATATTTGCAATAATGGGATACTGGTAGTCAAAACCTAGCGAAATTTTTTGACTTCATTAAATAAATTAATGTAATAAATATCGTCTTGCAAGGTCAAAATCCACAATCGGATTAAGGCCAAAAAGCAAAAGAAAATCAGTCGGCGTCGTGAGAGATTTTTTTTGCACTTGCACCGTTTTAAGCCTTCCAGCTTGTTCTACTTTAAGTACAGAACTAGTTAATGAAAGCAAAGAAATCAATTCAGTAATTTCATATAGCTTTTAAAAACCTTTATCCCAATATACATAAACAGATATATTAAATGAAAAATATCAAGCTTTCAGTCTTAACTTATGAAACGTCTTCAGAAGCAGCTTAATTATAAATATTTTTCGAACTTAAATGAACTTAAACCCTCTATTTTCCGAGACTTTTTCTCTTTGAAAGAAGATGGGTTCCACGAGAGGTATTAAAAAAAAGAACCCCGAAGAGTGGGGATAGGAGAACCATAAAGCTCTGCAAAGTATCAATTATCTGTCGGTTTAATCTCGTCTCTTCTTCCCTACTTTGTCGATATTTCCCCTGTGGTTTTGATCATCCTGCTCCGCTTATAAAAACCTCTTATTTTTTTAATACACAAGTGAGTGGAAGAGTTTATAGAAAAAAATAAAAGGGAAAAGTTAATGAGAAGGGAAGAAATAGAGAAAAAAATTATCCCTGTAGCGCTCTTCACAATGAAGATGAGTGGCAGTTGCTTTAGCGATAAAATGTTTAGCGATAGAATACCCATTAATGTCATTCAGTTTATTCCCCGATCACGATGAAGGGCTTGTTGAGCGGTGGTTTTTAGCTTTTTCATAAATAGCGATCATTTTAGAGGGCGCATTGCTCAAAAGAATCAAGAAAATGATGCGAAAGCTTTCATTAGATATTTTAAAGTTTTTGGTTGTGTATTAATGAAACATATTTGTGTACCTATATAAAATATTAAATAAAATATATTTAAAAACACTTCTGATACATGTATACTAAACAGAATCACCAAGAATTTTTAAGGAAAGAAAATCCAGATAATATGCAATTGCATTTTTAATTATTATTTCGTTTAACTCTTTCGAATGATCGGATTTATGTCATTTTATTGAGCTAGGAAAAAATTTAGAATAATAGACAAAGCACTATCTTTAACCAAAATTTCATCTTGATAAGGAATTTTCTTAAAAAATTTAAGTGCTCTGACATAAAGAGAGATGTTACATATATTATATGTTTGTATTTCTAATACATAATTTATCTTATTTAAAAATTGGATAAATTTGACCTTTAATTCTGTCGATTATTGCTGACACTGCATTTGGATTTATCGTTTCTTTTCATCATATAGTTAAAAAATGGGGTTTTCTTTTCATTTCTCTTCAGATAGTGAAGAAAAATCGTTTAATAAAAGTTACGGACTTCTGGATATTTCCAAATTTATTTTTTTATACTGACTTTAATCCTGGAGAAGGAAATATTCGTACTTGAGGCTTTATGCGATATCCTAGATCATTGAGTGTGATTTGTTATATAAATTCCAGTACAGTAAAAAAAAATTTTTTTTTACGGCAGCATAATTTTGTATATTTTTACTTCTCTTGTAAATTTCTACTACCCTAGTTTAAGCAACAGTTAAACTGGCAGATTCTAAATATGTATTAGTGTTGTTTTATTTGAGGCTTAATGAAATGCCTATTAAATTTCTGTTACGGATCTAATACGTTCAGAAGGCCTTTTAACTCCTTTTTTTTGACTAAATTTCTCCCGTCTACCACTCGCTAAAAATCTCAAATGATTTTTAGATAGATAAACATTACATTAGAGTTTTATTTAGTTTATGAGAAGTGTACGAGAGACAACGTACATATAAATGGCCTTTTTTTTTTTTTGCATGTGTCTGATATTTCTTTAGAATTTCGGAAAAAATCATGTGAAACTATGAAGTTAAAATTAAACAAATCAGTCTTCCATTGCACATAATATTTTATCATTTTATTGGGGAAAAGAAGTTTCAAGATAAACATTGAAGAGATTTTGTTTTTGAGAAGTGTGCGAGAGACAACATACATATAAATGGCCTTTTTTTTTTGCATGTGCCTGATATTTCTTTAGAATTTCGGAAAAAATCATGTGAAACTATGAGGTTAAAAATAAACAAATCAGTCTTCCATTGCACATAATATTTTATCATTTTTTTGGGGAAAAGAAGTTTCAAGATAAACATTGAAAGAAGTTTAAACCTATAATGATATCTCTCGTGCTATAGTAATTATAATAAAAATAAACGGTTTTGTCTGACAGAGTACGTCATTTAAAGAACTAAATGTTTCAAATGAATAAAAATCTTTACGCGTTATTCACTTCACCTGTCATCGAATACCGCATCCACGATACTTTTGACACGATTTCCGAAGAGTTATGACTGATATATTTAAATTATTTTCATTATTAATTAGACACCAAAGGGGGTATTGTTCTAATCGACAGGTATAAATTTCTCCTAATTTTTTAGTGGATTGAAACTAAACAAAAATGAATTCATTTTACGGCAGCTGTTATTACATTTAGCATAAAACATATTCAGTTCAAACATTTACCGTTTGCTTTCATTTTAATATTTGAAAAGAATACTATTGTTCTTTTCGATATTTTTTCGTTAGCTTTAATTCTAATATTTAATTTAATATTTCAATAATTATTTTTTAGAAAAGTTAGCATCTTTGGCGGCTAAATCTGTTCTTTGCAAAATTTTGAATAGAACACAATTTTTACTTCCCCTGTCCCCTTCTTTTAATAAAACATTTTTTGCCATTTAAAAATCGTATAACTTATTATTGTTTTTTCTTTCTTATCAGATTCAGCATAAATGCATTTTGTCGCTTAAAGCAGATGGATTAACATATACCATTAAAAAATAGCATCCTTGGCATCTAGAAATTCAGTTTCCTTCCCACGCTAACCAGCACCAGTTATTCATAACAGCCTTTTTGGCAAGTCATTTCAGCATAAAATCAAGCAAGTTCTTTACCCAAACGAATATTCTCGAACAAAAACACATTGTCTAGCACAACGACTAAGTATTAGCAAGCCCAGACTGGCGGGTCGTTGAGCAAACCACCCAGAATCATTCAGATTTCCAGACTGGAATCTGAAGTGTCGAATAGGGGCTGTCCCGTGGGGCTGCGAATCCTTGGTCCACCACTTTCGGCGCCCTGTGGGACGTAAACCTCGTTTTCCGCCCCTGTGGTTTGTTCGTAATAAGGAAACGAGATTCTACCCACCAAAGGATACACGATTTCTTATAGTTGAGGAGGAATATTTGTCATTGGACGGTGCATTTTCAATTTTGTTGATCCCGTCATCATGTTGGTCCTAGTTGCTTCAGCAAACCTTATTCGAAAATGTATGGGGGGGGGGGGATCATTTTTGAATTTTTAATCTTATTCAACGCTCTATAGATTGTAAAAGATGTCACTATTGATATTCATCAATTGAAAAAATGGAGTAATTTTAATATAATTGCCTCGTCTTTCTGACAAGGAAAAAATGAGTTTATTTTATACCAATTTTAAATTATCAATAAAAATCTTACTTTAGCTTTGCGATATCTGTATGATATTAAGATATATATACTTACGCCTGTTTATGTAAAGAAAATCATATTTGTATGAATAAATATTTAAGTATCAGCAATTAATAATCAATAATATTTATATTCGATAGTCGTGAACTATCTCTTAGGTACTTGTTGCATTAAATCCATGATATTTATAACTTTGAAAACTTGCATAGAAATTTTAAACATGATATTCTATATACCAAACATAATTGTACTTTCGAAATTTGAATTTAATAATTTTTTTTAAAAGATTAATTTTATAATATAAATTTCTCCCTAATATTTATACAAATACTGAGGTATACCTAAACTTCTTATTGATTTATTAGGAAAAAAATTATGATCATTGTGTATAGGAAAAAACTACATTTTATAATGTGCAAAATATGAGTTTTATGGATAAAGTAGGTTTTAAGGCAAATGTGTATGCGCGTGTGAAGAATCTTAAAAAAATGTTTTGAGAAAAATACAAAAAATGATATTTTTCTCTATGGCGTGACATGTTTATTAACATTTTTAAGATTCCTTTTTTTAGCGTTCTATGTGTCTCATTTGCTTAATTAATACGCTTATGGATCAGCAAAGTGCCTTCCAATTTATAACAGCAAATCAAAAACTGCTATATTTGACGCATTTTTATGTCGCTATTTTCTTAGCGTAAAGGCATTTCTTATAGATGTATCAAAAGGTTGAAAATGTTGAAGAGGGAATTGAGCAATAGTCAAGTTAAAAAATTAAAATTACCAGAAACGTTTTCAAAGTCAAAATGAAAGCAAGTGTTAAAGAACATATCATCAAAAAATTGGAAAAATAGCTTTCATGCGTGCCAGAGTTCTACAGTGATGTAGAATGAATATAATAATTAAATAATTAAAAATTCATTTAGAAAAAAAATTACCATCAAAAACATAGTCTGTATAATTTTAGTTTGCTTAAAATTGTCAACATATAATTTCTTTTTAATGTTTATTATCACGTGCGAAAAAAAATGGTATCAACAAAAATACGTGGGCATAAAATAAAGGATACATAGTGTTAGGTTCAAAAGATTGAAGTTACAATACATTATGATTTAATAATTACATTTAGCTTGCTTAAGGTTTACTTACGATTATTAAGGTTTATTTATTTATTATTATTTTTAAAAAGATATATTTAATTTAATATTTCGTTGTCTGTTTTAATTTTATTATCCGAACAGATTATTGTTGTCAAATTTAAGAATTTAACGTTTGCTCTTATTTCAATAGTTAATTTAATGAAATTGATTTTAATGTTAGAATTGTCTGTTTTGATTCTTTTTGTTGTAAACTTTTGCAATGATTTTGTACTTTGGAATATTTTGCTTGTGAAAATAAAAAGGTTTTTAGAATTTGAAGAAGGTATTTTCCTTTCTTAATAGTGATTGCCTTTGTATTAGAGCTTGAGGATCGAACGTACGCTTACTTTATGCTAATTAATATTCATTTTTGAAGAATTCTACTTTTTCTAGAACTTAACAATAAAAAACCCCGTTAGCACATGTTGAAATGAAATTACCAAAGCCAAATTCGAGTTTTTAAAAACATTTATTATCTCTTTCATTCATTTCTGCTAATAGTAATCAATTCATGGAGAATTCACTCGTAAAACCTGTTAAATGTTACTTTAAAAATAGGAAACAAAATAGCTATCACACGTTGTAGATTCTAATCGTAACTTCTACAGCATAGTAGAACAAACAGAAGAATTAAATTATTAAAAATAATTACCTAAGAAAGGAATGAACCAGCAAAAACGCAGTCTATATATTTTTTTGTTTCAAACATTCAATACATTATTTAATATGCTTATTATATTATTTTTTGTAACCTGCTTCACTCATTTCTAGTATAAGTATTCAATTCATGAAGAATTCAGCCATAAGAAATTTTAAATGCCTTTTCGTAGAATTCTGAGTTATGCTGACCAAGTTGTTCTGTAATTACACAACATGACATTTATTGATTTAAACAATTGAGAAGTTCTCTAACAGATAACGTAAGGATGATGTGAAAGAAATTTAGAAAACCAAGAAGCTTTTTTAACGGGTATTTTATACCATCTTTAAGGCGAGAACCTTTAACCTGTTTTGATTTGCGATGGAGTAGTACGCGAAAAATGAAGCTTCATTTTTATATCACAATAGTTATTATTTTAATTCTAGAACTATTTCCTCCAAGCGATTAACTATTTAATTCCATGTATCATCAGGTTCGATTTAAATTTAATCAACCATGTGACACTTATCAAATTTAATATTTGTCTTTTAGTGTTAAAATAAGAATATGTGAAAGAAATATTTTTAAATTCTTAAGAATTTTCAAAAGTCCATAGACTTTTAAAAACATTAAAACGAAAGACTTCCATGATGCTTACGGATTCATATTCATATGTTTTATTAAGTTGCAATTATTAAGGTTTCACTATTGAATAAGAAAGAATAATTTAAAAATTTTATTTTGCCTCTGTTATCTCCTTGTTATCAAGTACTTATTACGACGAATATTTTTCACGAATGTTATCACCTTATCCCGCTTTGTTTATTATTGCCTTATCCCGTTATGTTTGACACTTACTTATCTTCTATATGTATGACATTAAAAAGAAACTCTTAAATTTAAATACCTCAATTAAAAGGAATTCAATTACAGCATTCCTCTACAAAAATGAAAACCGTTTGGAAATGTATATGAAATTGTGAACCATCAATTAGAAAATGAAATTCTTTTAAGCAATAAAAATTGATTTTAAAACAACAGTGACCTATCAGTAAGTTATAAACGTCCTAATATTTAAATGACGG
This sequence comes from Nephila pilipes, assembly GCA_019974015.1. Lineage (NCBI taxonomy): Eukaryota > Metazoa > Arthropoda > Arachnida > Araneae > Nephilidae > Nephila > Nephila pilipes. Next base: position 24,817 of record BMAW01093711.1, read on the forward strand.
GATATCACTAAACCTTTTTCTGTTTCTTGAACAAGGTCTATTGAGAGGGAAATATAGTTGCTGTTTCAAATAATACGAAAACTTTTTTTACGTCTAATTTTTATCATTATATCAAACACGTGAATTTTGTTTAGTATTTAATTATTAAATAAGTAAGTAAATTATACACAGGCAAACTTAATTTTATATTTTCGTAATAACAGAAACAGCAAAAACAATTTAAATCTATTAAGTTTCAGTTTTTATGTAATACGACATTTTTTTTTTATTTCTTAATGACACATGTAATGTAGGAAAAGTCTTTCTAAATTATGGCAACACAGCTATTACGTTTATCTTTAACGAGGCCTTATTGAACATCATTGCTACCAATTGAAACTTCAAATCATTTTAAGCAAATTATCTCTAATAATTCAACGAAATAAATCAAAATTGATATTTTCCAAAGAATAACTGATTGTTCCGTTATCTTCTTTCAACGACGAAAACGAGATAATCTTCTTTCGCATGCAGCAAGAAAAAGAAAAAAAAACATAATCTAGACAAATCAACATATTCTCTATTTCATTTCATCGAAAGTGCAAGTCTTCCTTCTACTGTATAAACCTCTCTTGATTGTTAAACAATCCTCATAAAAAGCTTTCACTTCGATAACTGACACCCCATAAATCAACATCACGAAGACAATCGGCCTTTCATTAAATGATACTTGAAAGCACAATTACACTTTGGAGTATATCGTAAAAAGACATTTTCCTCAAGTCAGCCAATCTTTCGCTATCGGACTTCCTCTAATTGGTCTTGCATGTCAAACTCATATTTCCTATAAAACGTCAAGTGTCATTAGGTCGTCAAGAATCTTTGGCAAAACGTTTCCCTCTCGGTTGTATTTTTTTTTTTTTTTTTGTCAGAACCTGACTCTCGCCATGTGCTTTTTCATAATCCTTCGAGTCACCCTCGCATAGGTGATGCAATTTTCGAATTATATGTTCAGCTGAATGATTACAACGAAAGCGAAGCGCAGAGAATGGGTATTGACAGACTATTGCTGACGACACGCATCTGATTTTTGTAGCTGAAAAAAGTAGTTTATTCTATTCAGCAAAGAATGTAAGAAGGCTAAATGCATTTGTGTTAATTAAAACACTACATAGCGAACGAAATATCGCTAAGAATAGTACAGTAAAGCTCTATTTACGAAGGACGTTCAACAAGTTCTTGGAAAATCCAAGAGATGGCGCCCGCAGCATTGAAAATTGTTTGTTTTCAGTAAGCCTCCCGATTCAATTCACAGCTATCTAAGTCTCAGTTATTTCTATCTGGTGATTTCATTTTTATTGTCTATTGAGACAAGAAACTTGTGTTGAAAAAAATGGGGAAAAAAGAGAGTTACGAACGGTGAATAAACACTTGTATTTATTTGCTCCTGCGTTTGCAACTGTTTACAAATGGGTAAATGAGTTTAAACGAGGCCGTACCTCCACAAAAGGTGAATGTCGTTCGAGGCCTCCAGTGGAAATCACTACAGTCCAGAATGATTGACAAAATCCACGATATGGATTTTAGTGATCGACGAATCAAAGAGCGGAAAACAGTTGAGGTCGTTGACATATCGCAAATGCAGTGTTATCAATTTTACACGAAAAATTAGATGTGAAAAAAATCGCTCCAAGATGGGTGCAGCTTTTGCTCTCTGTGTAATCGTGTGATGGACGCTGAGGTTATTTTGGTGCTTTTTCGTCGCAACCACGACGAGCTTCTCCTTCTATACATAACTTTGGGCAAAACGTGGATAAATTACTATATTTCAAAGACAAAGGGACAGTCAAAACAGTGGTTTTTCGAAAACGAACGGGCTCCGAAGAAAGCAAAGACAACGAAATCGGCTAGCAAAGACGATGACCAAAGCCTTCTGGGATGCAGGCGAAACCATCGACACTGATGACTTGGTAAAAGCAATAAGTAGAAAGAATTATGCATCGTTATTGTATCGGTTGAGTGAAGAAATCAAGAAAAAACGTCCTCATCTGAAAACGAAAAAAAAAATATATATATTCTCATCCATTAAGATGATGAAATGGTGCACACCTGTGCAGTTTCAATGGTTAAATCGTGGATTTAAAGTTCGAATTATTACAACATCCACCTTATTCACCGGATTAAGTCCCCAGTGATTGTATCTTAATCCCCGAACTTAAAAAAAATGGCTCTGGGGACAACAGTTCCCATCGCTCAAACTGATGCTTATTTTGAGAACCTTCTGAAATCTTACTTTTTAGACGGCTTTAAAAAGTTGGGGAAACGTTTGGAAAAGTGTATAGAGTTACAAGAAGAGAATGTTGAGAAAATAAGAAAATAAAATCTACTCACATTAATTCGTTTTTATATCTTTTTTTAAGGACGTATTGAACTACCCTCGCATGAGGATCGCTTTGAGGAAAGAGAATAAAAAGATAATCGCAAACAAAATATCCTAGTGAATATTGAAAACTCTTGGATTTGGTAGTTGATGTGTTATTTTCAAGTTTTACACAATAAACTCATTTAAAGTGTGTGAGAAGAGCTCATTAGTGATCATGAAGATGACAATGGTACAGAACCAATCGTTAGATAGTCAGCCTTGACACAGAACTAAAAGGAATGAAGCTGCTGCCTAAGGCAGAATCTCTGCAGCTACTCTTCAAGCAGATGCGAGGGTTGGCTGTAAGGAAATGATTAAAGACAGCGAAATGATCGACTTTGACTGATATTTTTAAACAGTGGTATTTTAATTTGAATTGTAAATATACAAAATATAAAAAGCACTGTTTGTGCAGTCTGTGAATATATACGTTACACTCAAATTTCTTTCCCCCTGTGAAATAAACTTTTTTTTTGTGTCAATTATACGATTATCCGGATCGGGCTTAGTCCCAATTATCTGGATAATTGAGTTTTACTGCATTTCCATTCGAATTTCGATCAGGAGAGTCAAAAAGAATGTAATCCGAATAATCTTAAAACCAGAAAGAAAGTACCTCGTCTCGTTTTTGATAAAACGGCAATGCCATTCAGTCATCGCGTCATCGGTAAAAAGGTTTCCTTTCTTACATTTTTATGCAAAAATACAAACTCTCACCAACTGCTTCTCGTAACATTTGAAGTAACTTTGGCATTGATGTAATTCGATATAATGAATTTAGTTGGATGGTTGATACGAAAATCAAACTCCAAAATAGTCATTGTTTTCTGACTGTTGGACGACATAAATCTTGTTTATGCTATTAAAAGTAATTTAATTTGTTTTCTATGTGGCAATAATAGTTCTGCGGGTGCATTTGTGTGTTGTTAAACACAAGTTGCCCCCAAAATTTCCTTACAATTTAAAATGTCAATAACTTTTGTAAAAATTAATTTTGGGGGTATTGTCAGTATCTAAAAACCAGTACTTCGAGTTTTAATTATATAAAAATACGTGACTGAATAATGTATGAAAATTATTCAATGTTATGGAAATAAAGGCTCGAAAACTCTCTCATGGAGGAAATATGTGCAGCATTTAATTTAAGAAGGCTACGACCTTTGCGTCTCTGAACGTTTGACTAAATCCATATCTAGGTTTATGATATTGATCTTTTTTAAACGTTTAGAGACGCAAGAGTCATCTAAAAATGCCATAAATACAGGAAGATTCCACTCGACTCCTTGCCAGACTAATGTTGTCGAAGAAAGTCTTGCTATAAGACTAAGAGCATTGATTCGATAACGTTCTCGAGATCTTGGTTGGCTGGTTGGTTTTATTAACGTCACACTAAGAAGCAGCACAAGGGTTATTGGTCACGGACCTCGTAATTTTTAACCTCAGTGAAATAACGAGGACAACATCTGAGTTGACACTTCCCTCTTCTAACTTCCACACCACGGAAGGACTTAGAGCCTCGACAGATTTAACGTGTATCAACCCCAACTACATGGTGGATCTTCAGTGACATAAAAGGCTCGAACCACGACTCGACGAAAACCGCCGGCCGCTAGTCCACTACCATGGTCACCTCAAGATCTTGGAATCGGTCATCGTATTCCCTGACCTAACCATAATTTTTTTTCTCTTAGAGTACCTTAAAGATCATGTTTTCATCAACAAAACCTGTGCCTAGCTTAAGATCAGTATTTGTAAGGAACTATAAGGGATACAGCAAAATATATTGTAAGTTGTCATAAAAAATGGGATGGAAAAACTATTTGCTAGCTGAATACAATGGTGCTACGCTTAAGAGATATTGTTTTCCATATTCAGTTTAAAGAAATTTTCAAACAATGTATAGTATCAAATATATAAACTTTTTCTGTTATAAGACAATGAAGTTTATAATCATTAAAATCTGATAAGTAACAATTGCTCCACCCTGTATAACTGAAAGAATAACAGAAGAAATATGGAATTTAAACTTATACTTCTCAAAATTTCTTTAAACATTTTGAGTAAACCTGCACTCAAATTGTTCTCTCTCATTTTAGGTAATGTTCATTGGATGAAATACCATTTGGACTCAAGAATTTATCGTTATTAGCCAGAAATTTTCTTCTTGGCTGTTTTGCCAAAATCAAATGCACGTCAACTGCTCTTTGTGATTCTTCAGGTAGCATTCATTCAATTATTTATATTTCGAAAAATGTAAATAGTTGAATGGTTGAGGCGTAAAATCACGAGTAAATAATTGTCATTGATAAATAATTGTTGATGATACTCCATAGTTTGTTTTCTGAAATGAAAAGTAATTCTAATTGAATAATATATATTTGCCTTACAAATAATTAGACGTAGCCAACGAAATGGCTGTCAATGTCATCATATGAATTCAGAGATTGAAACTCCCGTCGCACGTATTAGAGGAATCATTTTCATAACCATCGGAGGCTACAAATTGAAACCAAGTATCATTACAGTAAATCATACATTTACTTTAAAATACTTTGTAAAATAATAAGAGTAAAAAATGTACACATAAATATAATGTGCTTTAATTTTACAAAACCTTTTCCTGGAAAATAGTAAAATTATCTCTATAAAATTTGCACCAATGTCAAAAACATTTTATGTGTGTGTGACTGACTACCAAAAAAAGATATCTTACATTAACATATAAAGTTTGACTTAAGTTTTATTATATTTTTATATAATACAATTGAGAAGAGCTAAGTGAAGCAATGTTTATTTAAGAATAATTATTAGTAACAGAATTCGTGATTTTCAGTTACAGCCAATTGACGAAGAGGAGAACCGCACTCAACTAAGTTATAAATATACGAGTCTTCGTTGAAAATTAATGCCTCCATGGCTTTAATTTTTTTTACCAATAAAAATTCTTTTATTATTTGATATGTGATTGTATCTTGTATGTAATACACTGTTCATATTTCGACATAGTTTCCATCACTTTCCATACGCTTGCACCAACACGTTTTAGAAAAGTTCCAGTGATGGTTGTTGACACCAAGATTAATGAAAACTTTCACCTCAGCGTCAGAAAAAAATGATGTATATTAAAATTCATTTTTGGGAAGAAGTGAAAATCTTAAGATGCAAGGTCGGGTACAATGAAGCTTCGTTGATTTATCCTCATCTCCATGTGGGTAGTCCATCTTCTGTAGTTTTCAGCACACCGCCAGCATCTAAGAGCAAAGAGAACAAATAAGTTAAATAGACGATACAAGTAACTTCAAGTATAATAAGAGTTAAGAAAATCGGATCACAAAAATAAAGTTAAGGCCATAGATTCAAACAAGCTTCTTAATTTATTTATATTCCTTTAGATATGCTTTCATGCATTAATGCATTTTTTTAGTGTGTGTACAACGATACAACTTGTATGTTTTGCACACAATTAGACCGCAATTTTAATTTTAATTTTATGACGTTATAAATATTCTTTTTTTCTATAAGTGTCCGGAGAGCTAAGTAGATTAATTTGGAATGTCATGTTAAGGTTTAAAAGAAGTAATCTATTTAGAGAGACATCAAGATTCATTTCAGTCACCTACTCAATCTATGTGACGTCAGATTCGTGAGGTCCAGCTGCATTTTCTTACAATTTTTTTGTCATAAAAATATCATTAAGTTACGTGTAACCGCAGCATAATAGTCAAAATAATGGCCGAATTTTCTTGTTATCTCTCACAATTAAGGGTTATTTATGAATTAACATGAATTATTCTTTTTGTATTGGGTAAAATACCATTACACAAAAGAAAAGGTGTTAGCGTTGAAGAATGTTTATTACCAATTTATTCAATGGTATTCAGATGGTTTTTGACTCTCTCAGTTGGTGCCAAGCATAAATTACGAGGTCCGTTGCCAATAGCCCTCGTGTTGCGTCTTAGAGTGACACTCATAATACAATCAGTGAATCAATTAATATACTTGGGAAACATTATGTACTTATGAATCAAACCTCGTATATAAGGCCTTGTTGAGTATAGAATTACTTACTGATTTTATGATAAGAAAAGATGTTGATTGCAATAAATGATAGATTTTATTTGGAGGGGAGAGAAATATAGTTTAAAGATTATTTTTTGTGTGTTTATACACTATTTTTTCAAAAAACTAATACTTTTACTACTTTCAATTATATTCAAGTGCTTTAAATTTATTATCGGAATTTTGACAAACACATGGGGTATACATTATAAATGATTAAATAGGCTCAAATATGAGCTCTATAAATAAGTCAAATTTAGTCGAATTCTGCCCCGGCTTAAGAATTCCCGTCAGGTGGTGCCCATCATTTCTGTAACCTTCGGACCTATGGTACTAATTACTCGCTAGACTAGGTAAGGACTGAGCTGGCCTATGATCAGCTATCCAAGCAGAAACCAACCGGAATCGAACCTGGTTCGACAGTGCTCGTTGTCAGGAAGACTCACCACTACACCACAACTACCATGAGTACTATAATCTTTGTATATTATTAGATTTATGGATAAAGCCGTGTACGCATATATTTCATTTATTTATTTTGATAATGAAAAATGGGCAGAATTATAGGAAAACTTTTTTTGTATTTATATTATATCATAGCTCGAAGGTTTCCCTTAAAACATTAAACTCCCATCATGTTTAATACGTTACAGCATCGTTTATTTAAGCCAGTACAAAATAAATAAATGTAATTAGCATATGTTTGGCTACATGTGAGAAAAATCATAATTTTATTTTTTTTGAAACATACATTAAATTCTATTATTATTATTAATCTCTTACCACAAATATTTAAAGCATTCCCGGGGAAGTTCTGTTCTTGAGCTGATATACTTGTCTTTCATGAATTAGTTAAATAAATTAACTTTCATTGAAAATCGGAGATCGACTGCGGCTTGTTATACTCATCTGATCTCATTAGATATCTTCTGAGTAATTTTGACTGCCAGCTGTCCTTGTGGTGATTCAACTAACTTTATTTTTGAATGTGTCTGTACTGTAGACCAAGCATATCAAAATCACGATATGCTGGCCGCATGTAGCCCATAATGAATATATTTGCAGCCCAGCCAACACAGCAGCTTGCAACAAAAATTGTACTAAAAATATCGTAGTTTATAAATTGGACTATTCGCAGAACTTCTCTTAAATAACATCAGGGATTTCTTCCTAACTTCATATTCAAATTTCAAACTTCGTTCTTATCAAATGAAATTTGTTTATGCAAATTAAGTAAACTTCATAAGGGGAGTGAATAGATGTAATCAAGTCATATAAAAGCAACAGATAATTTAATAGAGGAGGAGAAGGTTAGTTTTTGGAAGAGAGCTAGTGGGGAATGCGCGGGTGCTTTTTTGTGTGTCTACATGATTTTTTTTTGAGTATAGGACCCAACGCTGTCTGGTTGATTGGAGCATTTACTCGCATCGTATTCCGGTATGCGTATTCTTTGCTGTATTATAGAAGTTGTTAGTACTCGTGGCAAGGGACTTGAAACTATGGTTGAGAGTATTCTCCTTGAAAGAGAATTAATAAATTCTATTTTGGGACATAATTGACTATTTGAATTATTTTCCCTGTGCTTGAACATAAGTTGAAATTTAGATATGTAATTCGAGTAACATTTGAGATGACAGACGATACGGGTAATAGGATTACACCGCGATATTAATGTTAAAATTTCTGGTCATTCAAAATTATTGATAACGAACCTACACATTCGCCGATGAACTATTACTAGTCGTGTTGAATCAACGTACCAATTATCTCACTAACAGTAGAGGATATTTTATCTACTGATTATAAAATAATGCCATTAATCTTCTGCTCTGTTTGGTGTGCCCTAACATTAAGCGTTCAACTTTCAGAGAGTTCAAACATGTACTTAGAGTACGTTTATTTACGTGTTGCTTATTAATCTGTGCAGTTATTCTCTGTCACGTTTAAATTTCAAGGAACAATATAGATTCTTATTAATTTTGTGTTGGCATTTGTCAGGAAGTTTTGGAAAAATGAAAGAGTATTTATTTTTCATGAGGCAGGTGACAATTCTTTCCTCACAATTTGAGAACCGCAGTAGAGCTCCTACAAAAGGAAAAATGATAGATGATCACCACACACACACACACACACACACATTTTGTTTTCCATACATGAACAATCCAACCTTTGAAACCTTTTGGTATTATTTCAGAATTGTACATTTATTTCCCCACAGTTAGTGAATTACAGTAGAGCTCGTACAAAAAGGAAAGTTAATAGATGGTCGCCATCTTGTTTTCTTTATATAACCAATCAAACCATGGAAGCTTTGAAACGTTTTCGCATTATTTTAGAATTATATACTTTCACTTACCCTAATATATATTTTTTTACCTCAATCGTAATCCAATAATATAAAATCTTTAAATTCTTTTACCTTCAGATTCAAGTAATTTTTTTTCTCTTATAAAGCAAAAATAAGCGACATCAGTATCGATTTTACGAGATCTTTCTCTTAAATAACAAAAAAATTTATCACACGAACAATTTTGTAAGCGTAAATATATTTTTTATGGTTTTGTATACGTCTTTTGGAACAATTCATAAATAAACAATGGCCAAAAGCGTGTTAAAATCTAAAACAAATGAAGAAAAGCCATCAACTGCGCATTGTTGTAACATAAACAAGTATATTATAACATGTTGAATGTATAGGGAACGTAAATTAGTATTATATTAAGATAGGAGAATAATGTTTGCTTCGGAATTGGTTAACGTCATCAGGCTGATTATGTTGAAGGTCCCCAGGATTTTTTCTGTTACTTTACAAACATATGAAAGCTATTGCTTCTGACATGGAATATTTCCTTCATGATAAATTCCAGACAGTTTATTAATCGCCCTATAACTCAAACGAAACTCTCAAGAATATGAAGGAAGCGAATTATATCTCGTATTCTTGTTATTTTATAATCGGTATTGTTTGGTAAAAGTTTAGATATAACGTGTATCTTAACAATCGTTTCGCTATTGAATGACCAAGTTGGAATTTTCACTGATTTTTCCTGCCTTTTTTAAGTGGAGTTATTATTACTGAAATTTCATCTGAGACAGTAAAATATATCTTTTCATGGTTTTTCTTCAGAAATTCGATCTTTCCTGATTCTAATAGTTGAAAGAATAGCGGACTTAGGGCAATTTTATGAAAGGTCCTCTGTGCTTGATATCAGAAAATCAGAATACTTTTTCAGGTGGAAAAATATCTCTACTTAAGAGTAAGCTCATGTGGTTGCAACCATGTACACATATTATCAAATTATGTCTAAAAAACACTAAAATATTTTACAAATGGACATTCTTTTTTTAAATATAAAGTTGAATATATGTTTAGTATTATAGCATAAGAGACTAAATATATAGAGAATGTATTTGATTACATAATACTGATGACTTGATTCCTATAGGAATGAGTTGTATGATTAAATAAATAAATATACTGTATACAAACAGGTTTTTTTTTTATTTTTAGCAAGTTAAATATTCTCTTAGAATTACTATATAGGAGACTAAATATAGAACATATCTCATCGCTGAATAATGAACTGAATCCAATAGGAATAAGTTGTATGATAAAATATTCTACTCTCTATATGAACAGAAAAATCAGAAAATAATGCTCATGTTAGAGACCTTTTCTATCTCAAAAATGACATCCAGATATTTGCATTTACTTCTAATTATTAGAGGAAATATTCTGAAACAATATCTAATCAACTAAAAATAAATATTAATTTATTGAAAAGATTGTAATGATTAAGTTCAATGTCACAAAAAGTTATTATTAGACATGAAACTTAATAACGTGTTTGAAAACTAATTTTTACTTAGTTTCAAAAAAAAATTAATAAACTGTGAAATAACTGAGCTTTAGAAAATTAATTTTACTGATTAGAATTCAGTAAAGTTAATTAATTCTAATCTTATTGAATTAATAAATTTTAATCTATACATGAAATAAGAAACTACGTGATTCGTAAGATAAGAAACTAAGAAAAATCTATGAAATAAAATTTAAAAAAAACCGATGAAATCTACAAGATGAAAGAATTGTGAAATTCGTCAGATAAAATCTTTGATAAAATTAAACTATATATGAAATGGATTTTATACTTTTATTAATTTTACTACTTTCCATTCAAAATTACTTTGAGTATTTCGAAACTGTTTGAATCAGGATATATTTTTGTTGTATTTTATTTTCTCAATTTTAGAATTTTATTTGAGTGTTTTATACTTTGTCTCCAAGCGTAATTGTAAAATTTTCCCCGCTCATGTTTTTAAAATGATTGATTTAGAGAACATAAAGTAGAAATTTGTTCTATAATTTTACTCTTTCCCTTGATGTTCTGCAATCATTCGGAAAAGTTACAAAAAGTACTTTTTTTTTTCTCTCGAAGATAAGATTAACCTCGCGATGCTTCTAATTATGAAGTTAATATGCAATCATTCACAAACTCATCAGAATAAGTTTGAACAATTCAGAGCACCTCATCTAAAGCCTTAACAACTTAGTTAACTTATTAATGTTACATAACAGTTGGTCTATATACAAACTTTGTCGACACAAGGAATATTTAGAATTCTAAGAGGATTTCAAGGAACCTCATCTCACTCATAGAAAAATAACTTTTAAAATAATACTTAAAGTAGATTAATGTTATGTAGACACTTTATGTATAAAATCAAAGAAAAGTATTGTATTTTTTATTAAGAAATTTCCAATATACAATTAATGTAATTTACTCATTAATAGTATTCCCTCGTACTCAAAGTTATCACTTACATTTTTATTATATTTAGTAACTGGGGTGGGTTTGCATTTTTTTTACACAAAAACTGTTAAAGTTTAGCTTAATTGATGTTCAATCGCATTTCATATTTTGCATTTAATTTGTTTCTATGTTTTGCTTTAGTTGCCATACACATTAAAAATACTTTTCATAGAGTTCACAATGGTAACTGATACTTAGTTCAAACGCAAATTTCGCAGAGAATTTGGACCTATTTTGCTTACTCATCGACAGAAATAATTCAAAATTAGGAGCTACTTTGCACAGCTGGATTCGCGGTACGGACCTCGACTGCCTACACTCAAAGCTTCTTATGAATTTTAAAAGATAAAAAAGTAAAAGTATATTTTTTGTAAAAAATAATAGTCAACAAATGTGAGGTTCTTATAATCTTCTTTTCAATTTCTTATTTTGATTCACGTAATACTGTTTGAAAACTACTGATATATTACATTTAAAATGTCAAAACTAGGAAATTGTACTTTTCAATAACTTTCAGGAACTGCATGTTGTAAAATGTCTTAATTTTTCACATTATTAATGTTAAGAATATTCGCTTGATACTAGAATTTTTCGATTTCTTAGTTTTTCTATAAATTCATAGTGATTTGTGTATACAGGTTTTAATGAATGTAAAACAGATTTTTTTTTTTAAAAAAAAAGTTTATCTTCGTTTAATGCTTAAGAAAATAAATTGAGCGCATACTTTCCGTTAAAATAATGTTCCGATTACTTTTATTATTCTGATTTTGCTATCCTATAGAAAATATCTTGTTTTCTTTTCATATTTTATTTGAATTTTTTCATTTTCTTAGTGTAAAACCTGTTTTGTGTTCCGTAACGCTAAACGGGTTTTTCGCATAGCATTTTAAAGGGAGGGATGCATATTTATTTTGTACTTCTTAATTTCATAAGCCCAATGTAATAAAAGAACATATGTGTTAAAACTGCACCAATTTATACGATAATAAAAATATTTCTTTTCTGTCTGAAAATCTGTTACGAGTTCAGAACAGACTCTTTGGCAGTAGAGAACATTAAGAATAATTTATTCTGGATCAAATGCTCACCTTTTCAAATACATTAATAAATATATTTGTCAGTTTGTTTGAAATATTATGATAGAAGAATAAAGCTAAATAACATGGTTCAAAAAGCGATTAAAATTCATTTTCTAGGATTTCTAGGAGAAGGCTCTTTTAGTGGCTGACCCGAGAGAGGGAAGGTTGTAAAAGGACATATGCACCTCTTTGATTTGTTATGGAAATTGAAATGTATATAACTGGATAAGATTCCATCAAATACCATTTCCAGAGAAAAGAATAGAAAATTCTTTGCTATCTCCGATATATTCTTCTGGGTCTGTGTTTAAAGATAAAGAGAGGAGAGTGCATCTCTATTTGTAATTTGAAAAGAATTATATCAATCCCTGAACATTTTTAAATTGGAGAAATAAGATTGATATTCCGTAATCTTTAGTTTTTAACAAGTGGTAATTCTTTATTAAAGAAATTGCTTCTTGCATGGCTAAAATTATATGCAACCACCCAAAGTTAATTTCTGGGTTCACCACTGGGCTCTTTTCTCAAAGAAAATTCTTAAATATTTTGAATAACTGGTTTGGAGTGATGCAATGGAACTCTAAAAAGCTTTTCAAATTATATTTTCTTTACACCTTTGCTAGAAATGCAAATTTTCAAAGAAAATTTTCTAAGTTTCTTTGAAGAAAGTACTAACATTATTGATGAGAAACGCTTCGATCATAAATCCGAATCTATTTGACTCGAAACTGACCTCAATATTGAAAGATTCTGTCTGACAATCCACAGCGTCATGCATCTAACAAAAGACAGGTCTCAAACAATCTATTTATAAAATAACTCTGTGTCACAAACAGTGTTAGCGTTGCAGACTTATGACGAACGCAATGACATCCGTTACAATTATCTCCCGATAGAAGATAGCGAAAATTTCACAATAGCTCATCCATCATAGGTTGACAGTTTTCGTAATTAGATAGCTGGTCGTGAAAAAGGCTCTTCCCAACCTTCTCGCCGATGTTGATGGTAGACATTATTGCTATTGTTCTATGTAGCAGCTTTGTTACTATTATACGCTTTTTGATGTTGCCAGATTTTATCAATTTTTT
>BMAW01093711.1:38282-80895 GCA_019974015.1 Nephila pilipes
GTGTTCAGTTACGTATTGCTTTACATTTTTTTACAGTTCAATGAAGAGTTCGTTGTACAAAACACATTCATATGTTGATCAATATATTTATTCATTGAATAAGGCTTATGTTTCAAAACCGGTAAGATAATATTTGTTTCTACAAATGATGCTGACGGAAGAAAGCTAATACTGTATATTGTTGACATTATTAAAACTATTGACTATTTATATGAACTAACTAACTATAAACTATTGATATTTTTGACTTTATTAACTATTGAAGTAATACATAAACACTATTTTTCAAAACCACGTAACGATTCTGAGAACTTGGTCAGTTGAATCTGACTCATTTCTTTCTAGTTCTAAATGCCAATATTTTATACACAAAACCAAAAAAAATATTTTTAGGGTTATGAACCTCAGATATTTTATATGATCTCACGAAATTAGTGGTTGCATCGTTGTTACATCGTTAATATTTCCTGTTTTATTTACAGATTTGTTCAGAGTTATCTACTTATAAATTGCTAAGAATAAGTTTTTGTTTCATTCATAATTTGTTTTCTTTATTAGTATACAAATCAGCTTGAGTAGAATACAGGTTTTATTGATCAAAGTAAATTACAGGGTATTGAAGATTTTTTTTTGTGATTAATTCTGGGTCACACATCACCAATGATTAAATTTAAAATGCTCATTAATTAAATCTATATGCGAGCTTTGCGCGATATTTAGTTTATAGAAAGATAAAACGTAATTTCAAACAAGACATTGGCTTATAATTATTCTCAACTGATGCATGTCTTTGAAAGAGTTAGACAGTTTCAAAGATTAAAGGCCGAGAGCAAGAACACAAGGTGAATTGACCCACATACAGCAAAATCGGAGACATTATATACTATTCAGTATTCTTTTGTTATCAACTTTTTTCATACAGCTTTCTACCACAAATACCAACTGATAGAAAGTGGATATAGTATTCCACTTAAATAACTTTTTCTCACATATTGCCTAACCACCTACTTAACTTTTTGAATGCAGACACCATGTCAGAGACTGCAACACTCATACATACATGTCTGTAAAAGTGGTCACCTCGCTTTCTCTTGACGGGTGATCTGAGAGAAGGTCTACATACTTAGACCCCAGGAGGGGGTCTAGATCGAGAAGAGGTCAGCACGTGTCAATCACGTGACTAAACAGGTCGAACCATCTTCCGGGCCATCTACTATATCTGAAAAACTCCTTGCAGAACTTAACAAGACAGCCTTCATTTATATATAAATTGAGTTAGGAAAGAAATTGTGGTCCTTTCTTGTGCATCAGCCTTGTTCCTAGAAAAATTGATGTCAGACCAGAACCGCGAGAAATATAACCCCATTGTCTATTAGAATCCACTGATTTATTTTCTTTGTCTCAAACGGGGATGGTCTGCTGAGAGAAAGGATAGTAGTTTTCAATCTTTGCAACAGTTGATGCATTTTGGAAATTAGGGTGGAGACAGAATTGGAATAGGAAGATTGAAGAGGTGGTCGTTATCTTGTTTTTAAGTAAGGTGTTAAGTGCCTTACAGAATAATCTATGAACCTTGAGGGGAAAAAAAGTATAAATTGGTATTTGATTTGTTTCATTACTAAATAATACAAGCGGTAAAAGAACGTCATTTAAACACAATGAAATATTATAATAAAACCAACTGTAGGAGAGCTCTTTTGTTTGAATTTTCCTCTCCTGGGCAACACTTTTGCAGTAATCTATACATTTCTGTTTCGGAGATAACTTTCGGTAAATAATTATGAACTGGAGTTTTCCTACAATTAAGGATTTTGTATGGCTAATTTTTGTAATTAACTATGGAATTAAATTTTAAAAAAAGAATTATTCTTATTTAAATAATTATTCATTATAAAGGAGATTTATAATATGAATAATATGAAAGACTATATAATATGAATAGTATGAATACATGAATGAGATTTTTAATACGAATAATTATTAATATGAAGACACTGATGTCACTATATTTTTATTCCTTTATACCAGAAATTTTCTAACTTGTTTTTGAAAAACAATTTATTTATTTCCATTAATTTAATTATTTTTTTATTTCTTTTTACTTTTGTATTCTTTCTGACATTTTTGAAGGAATTCCAACACACATACACGCACACACACGCACACACACAGATATATATATATATATATATCCATGCAGAGCAAAGATTGAGTCATAAGATATAACTGGGCTTTGAATTACTAATTTTATTAATATGATGTTGGTCCACCATGAGCATGGGTTTTATGGGCAGCAATAATTCAACGTTGAATAGAGGTGTAAAGATCTCTCACATAACATAAAGGTATTTTATGCCAATCCTTCTATAAAATATCTCTCAGTTCCACTAGTGATTAATCTGAAGAAAATCGTTCTCTCAGTCACTCAAAATATTCACATAAAGGTTCAGTAATATTAAAATATGGTGACTAAGGGCACCAAAGTCATTGGTGGCTTATGTCATAGCCACTGGCTTTACTTCCTCCTCATGGTCATTTAATCAACATGCCATGAGCTCATCTGTACGGAAGGAAACAATTTCGTCTGTAACAAGGAACAATCTCTGGAAAAGAATGTCTGTACTGTTGAGTAAACTTGATCCTGTAATAAGATCAAATAAGTTTTGGGTGTTATCCGATTCTTCAGAATGGCTATAGGTCTGAAAAAATACCAAGAAACAGCACTCCACGCCATCGATGATCCATCTCAACTTTAGAACTGGAACCAATTATTCAGAATGGAATGGGATGCTTTTGCGAGACATCGCCGAATATAACTTCCTGTGTGGGGGAAGGGGGATGAACAAAGGGAGAGACAATTCTTCAGACTAAATTTCATCTTTCATCATCAAGGTTCCAGTTTTGATGCTCTCTGCTCTTTTCTATACATTTTTGACATTGATGTTAGTAATAGAAGGTCCCGCCCTTTGCAACCGGCCACAAAAATCTAATCTGTAAAGTTCCCGATGAAAAGTTCTGCTTGAAAAGAGAACTTCTCAATCGATGCTTAAATCTGTTGTTACTTATTGAAATGGGGACTTAATTTTTTGGCCCTAATTCTTGCCATTGATTCGTTTTAATATTTTTATTAAAATGTTTGATTGGATTTTTCACTACATACTGGAATTAGATTTTGAAATATCATCCGTAACATAATAATATCTCTGTTAATTTATGTCCAGAATTCCACAATGAGCTTATAATGATATTTTTTATTAATAATTGTAAAGAAACAAAAAAATTTAAGCATAAAATATATATTTTACTATAACTTTATACAGTATAAAATTTACTCATTTTTTGTGTACATTTAAATCTTTATTTTTTCATCTCTACTTTAAAATATGAAAGGATACAATACATTAATAAATTTTATCAGTTATCTCTACAGGGAATTGAATTACCTGATGGCAACGGGAGATGAACTTTAAAATTAAAATCATGGTTAGGAGATTGGGACAACTCTTGAACTGCTACTAATTGTCTAAACTTGCACACTATGCCTCTTGAGGAAATTGAGATTCAATTGAATCTTCAGTGGATTTAATTTGTATATTGCTGACCATGAAGTTCCTGACGAAACAATAGGTTACTGTGGATCTGATTGAAAGATGATATTTAGCAAATACAGAAAGGTGATGCCCATAGAGAATGTTGAAATTTAACATAATCTGTAACGGGTTCTCAAGCGTTTCCCGCTTCAATTAAACTTTGAGCTTCAACTGACATTATGACGTTATTTGATTAAAGATCCTCGCCTTGCGAATAAACTGTGCTTTATGTTAATCAGCAGTGCTCTATATTTATAAGTGTAGTGAATAGAAAAGAAGGATGAGATAGAGAGATTGGCCGTGTATAAATGCTGAGATGAGTTGGAAAGTTAGCATGATCACTGAACTCACGATATTGATGCCGTAAGGTTAAGCGATCACTGAATAGCTGATATAATTCGGAACCTAGAAATAAGCATCGTCCCTAACTCGGATCCTGGTCTCTGAAATGAGTATAATTTTCGGTTAATTTTTGGCTAAGGATACGTGTTAGTTACCGCTCCTTATTCGTAATGCAATTATATTTTTTTCATAATTCTTAGACAAGGATAAAATTAGCTTAAATATTTGTCTGTATGACTGTTTTATCGACTGATTACTTAGTGAATTTCAATGGAACGGCTCGCAAGCTCCGAAACGAAAGTGTCGCACATTTCTACCAGTCAAAATTTAATATTAAGACTTAAGATGACAATGTATACTGATCCTGCTAACGTCTACTTGGCAAATTCAATACTATAAACCAACTACAACTACATTTTATCTACGTTCCAATAACTCTAATCTATAACATTAAGATAAGGAATTCAAAATATCTATTAAAAACTAAATGCATTTCATTCATTTATATCTCATACTTTATTTCAAAGTAAGGTTTAACGTTCATTAAGCACAAAGTTAATTCAAAATCTACAAATCGGAATGGCTTATGTCTAAGAGAACGCATTATCGAGGATGGTAACTGACACAGGTTAAAGAAATATTGGTGTAATTTTTATAGTGAATAGTCAGGTAGACACCTTTTAGATAGAAACATTTATCACAATTCACGATGACGTATTTATTTGCAAGTAACGGGGATGTTTTATTATTGTAAATAATTATTCGATAAGAGATCTAACTTTTCCTTATGGTAATTTTTTTTCATCATAAATAAATAAAATACTCCACCAAAATAACTTCTGGTTTTGAAAAGATTACACAGAATTCTTTCCATGGGATTGATAGGTATAAAGAAAGGTATCTCAAAAAGTAACCATCTCTTTCATCTGAAGGGAAAAAAAGAAATTCATATATGTTTCTCGACATCTCAATAGAAACATCCTAAGCAAAAACGTTCCAATACTCAGCAAAGAATATGATACAGTCATATAATTCTTCCATTTATCTAAAAGTAATAATTCTCCTACAGTTGTTACCACTTCAGATATGTGAACTTTGATTCCCCACATGATGAAATTCCCACTTAAAATAAAAACATAATATTAAAAGTGATCTTTTTTTCTATTGTCTTCAAGGTCACAGCATGTGGTTATGACCCGAGTGTACGCGCGTGTGAGTTGTATGAGGGGTGCGGCCCTTCAGAAAGATGCAGGGCTTGAAATCTGGGCGGTTACACGGTTCATCTCGTTGGAGTTTCGTCAAAATACACCTCGAGGCTCTTTAACCCAACCTCTTGCTTACAGACCCTGTCGGGTCGCTTTCTCCAGGATACTAGTGAATGAACAAGAAACTATTAAAGGGATGGCCTCTTTCAGAGAGGATCATCCGGCTACGGGTCTTGTGCGGTGACTGAAACAGAGATTTTGCATCTGTTTATCGACGTGTAAAATCCTATGAGTAGTCATTCTTCATAAACAATAATATCGATTTATAACATATAAATTTTATAAAGAACGAACACCGAAATAAATTCTCTAAATATTATCATGGAATACAAAAAAGTTTTAAAAATTAAAACAGTACAATGTAACCGATATGTGTATGTAAGTGGGCCACATTTAAAATTATAATGAATTACAAGATAGGCGACAGTCTCATCCGACAAATGTTAACTTTTCTTTCTTAAAAGATCGTTTTATGAATAACACGAGAGTGGTTCAAAAAATAGATGGATAGACAGATGGCGTTGCTAAGTTAGGTTGGAATAACCATTATTGACTTGAATATATAAAAATTAATGAATTAGAACAATGGCGAGCAACCAATATGTGTACGCATCCCCCAAGTATTAACTTTTTCTAAACAAAAGACTGTTGTGTATAGATAATTCGAAAGTGGTTCAAAAAATACCTGCTTTTGAAAATAGCGTTGCTGGAGGAAGGTGGTGTAACGGTTGTGTACTTTTATCTGTTAAAAGACGCCAAAACAAAGTGAAACTGAATCATAGATTAATTTTGGTTTGACAGGTATTTAACTAATTTGCTGCAGTGACGAATAGTCGTAGTATTTAGCATCGAGTTGTTATGGTGTATGATAATTGGATTCGTCATTATACATCAGGAACTAAGAAAGAATCAAATAAAAGAATTACTTCGCAGGAATTTGCTCCAAAGGAGGCAAAGACAGTCGCATCTGTTGAAACAGGGTGATGTTTTTTTTTATGCGAAAGGCTTCACATTCAGGAAAACATTCTTAAAAAAGGAAAGACGATCACTCTTCATTACTGCAGTGAGTTACTCCATTCCCATTTCAAATATCCCATTTATAACACGGACACTTTTTGAAACACTCTCGTATAAGAGATCATTATGTATTAGAATAGTGGTGGGCAACCGATATGTACACACGCGTCACATTTTGCATCAAGCTGATTTACAAGATGGGTGGGAGCCCTCCTCCCTAAATGTTAACTATTATCAAGCAAAATATTGAACAGATAATATAACAACATGATGTTGTGACACGGCGTGGTTTCATTATTTAACTCTAAGATGAGTTAAATAACGAATCAGTTCAAAGTTCCAAATGAAGATACTAGTTCCTTGACCATAGTTCAAAATTACGAAATCCGTTGATAATAGCCCTTGTGTTGCTTCTAATGCAACGTTAATAATAAACCAGCCAACCAAATAAAGATACATGAAAGAGGTATAACACACATTATTATCTATCAAAGAATACGCACAAAATCGGTATCTCGCTCTAATTCCTCTCAATTTAGTTGATTCTAGTTTATGTTCAAAATAGAAAAGTCTTAGCATACCAAATCACTTAATCCGATTCAAGTACATCTCAATTATAATAGATTCGACTCCAATTATTCTAAGAAGTCAATTACAAATCCTTTTTGAAAAAATAACTATGATGATTCACTACAATCCACACATTTATCGTTTATCAGCTTGTCGTTATCCTCTATCTCCCTTCTCTTACCTTTCAATTCTGTTTTACTTATATATCGGTACCTCTAATTGAATTCACTTCATTCCTTATCTTCATTTACCTTACCTAATCACGTTATATTTGGATGATAAGGAATTGTAATTGTACGCAATTCAAATTACAAAAAGAGAGCAAAATTAGTGCATAGAAAATCGCAAATAGCCTAACACCACAATATAATTCAACTAAAGTTACGTGTGTTAGGATAATTATGTTTGTGTACACATCCAACTAACTTAGGAATGATAAAAAACAGTTTTAAGATAAAAATCATCTAAAAGGATGGGATATAAAATAAGGAATTTAACGTTAATTTGAAAACCAGTTCGCACAAATAAATCATCACTATATCAAGAGCGGAGGAAAATGGTTAATAAATATTAACTCCAAGCAAATACTGTGTTAATAAAATGATTCCAGGGGATCATTCTTACTAAAAAATTAAGATGGTAATCTCAGATATAGGGGGAGGGGAATTCTTTTCTTTTTTAATGAGTCATTTTTGAACAAAATAAAAAAAAAAATCAGAAATAAAGAAGTTACAAAATATTTAACTAGTTTAAATGAATAGTAAACGAAAAGGAGAAAAAAATACATTCATAAATGAAAAGTTTACAAATAAAAAATGTTTAAATTGACATTTTCTTGTACTATTTATTATTTAAACCTCTCATATGCTATAGCTTGACAACTGCTGTTTTGAGACTCTGTTAACGAAATATACTTAAAATGATTATTTGAAAATGAAATACTTTTAAGTATCTTCATTTGATATGTAGAAGACTAGTTAGTCTTAAACTAGTTTAGGTTTAGAGAATTAGGTTTATTTTCCAAAACAGTAGTTAGGCTTTTTTAAGATATGTATTTTAGAAAAGAATATATAAATAATTATGTATATAAGTAAACATATAATTATTTATTTTCAATAGAATTACGAGATAGATATGTATATAAGCTAATAATAAATAACAAAACTGTAGCAAAAATAAATTAACCAAAATGTAAAGTTAAAACAAGTTAAAAATTCTTTTATAATTACAATTTAATAAATAAACTTAATGAAATATAAGTATCATAATTCAATAAAAATTAGATAATAAAGTTCAAATAAAGAGATTAAACAGAAAACTATTAAAAAGACAAAAGCTAAAAAAAAGATACAAAATAATTCAATTGCTATAAGCATAATAAAAATAATATAATAGTATAATATAATAAAAAAAATGTTATTCAAAAATACACAATAAACACGTATATAATTTAATAATACATTACTTTACTATAAAAATATAAAATTTAATTACATTTAAAACCTAAAACAAAAACCAGTAATTTAAAATTATATATATGTAATGATCTCACATAAAACTAACTTAATTTTCTAAGTTTTCCTATTTGCTATCTCAAAAGTAAAGAGTTCATTCCTATTTTCTCATGCAATTCCACATTATTCTTTTATTTACTCGATCACGCGCTCATAAAATATGTTGAATAAGCTTTCACATAGTCATAAATCTGTGGGATATAACACCTTCTAGACTGATAGACGTAATTAATATTACTTATTATCCCTTCATCTTATACCACGTGAGTACCATGCATTGTGGAGATATCCCTGTATATGCAAAACAATAAAATGAATGGTGGGGGGAAAATTCGCCCTCTTCTGCTCTCTTCTGAAGTAATCGAAATGGTAAAGTTGCGTCTCATACCTTACCAATTAGAATAATGTATACTTATTGCCTCTCTCTCTCTCTCTCAGGAGAAATAAATGAATAATCATAGCGGAGTGTTCATTTTCATCAGAAATCATAAATGTAGTTTTACATATCGATTAGGGAGTGTTATATAAATTCAAATAATCATCGGATAACAATGTAGTATTCAGATGGAATAGCATTACGTAAGAGATGTATAATTGCGCAGTGTAAGGCCAAAGCTTTTATTTGTACACAAATGATTCGTGTGAAAAGTTTCCTAGCTTGATTATTATGACACGATGGAAATTAATAGATTTTGAACGAAGATTGCTGATTGGAAGACACATGGGACATTCCATTTGGAAAAGTTTACGTTTGGTCAAATCTTGGTAACTCAATAAAATACTATAATGCCAAGCTGTAGTTAAATAAAATAAGAAACTTATGACAATGTAATGTCTTTGTCGTAATAGAATGTTGTACATTTTTTGGAATCTTTGATCATTGATAATATTGCATTATATTGTTCAAATATTGATAAGTCTATAAAATCCGAGCATCGATTTCACAATATTAGAACCTACATAATAACACTACTGAATTTGGGGGTAGCATCCATTTACAAATCCTTTGCGTATAATAATGCAATTTATAACTGTTCACGATTCTTTTCAGTTGAGGGCATCAGGTCCGAAACAAGGCAGCATTAATCATAAGCCAAACAAACCATAAATGGCAAGACAAGTTCAATATGATAATGATATTCCGTACCCTTTCTTTTCATCTTTTTATTTTTGAATGTAAGGAAATATATTAGACCACGATGAAATTCATCCTTTCATTTCATCAATAAGATCGTCAAATTCGATGCATAAATCACGCCCCACAGCGGAAGTATGTCTAGAGTTTGAAGGATATCATTCTTCCTTCCTTCAGAAGATACGAAATGGGTCCCACAAGACAGCACATCTTTAAACAATGAATATATTTACTTGGTATTGTTACCTCCAAACGCTTGGCAATTTCTGACGTTAATTCACCGATAACCGTCCTACGCAATACATTGAAACTGATGATGCATGTGCTTGTATCTACTGGGTAACATGAAACAACCTAGGTGAAATGGATACTATGTATGTCTTTGAATGGTTTCGTTTGCTCCGTGCCTATCGCGAACGGAAATGCTAACTGAGATATGCCTGATCTTATCTAGAACTATCTTGGCGTTGCTCGTCCGCGAATAAAGTTGGTGCGAGATCTGTTTTAATACGTTGTTATTATTTTTTTTATGGAAGGATTAAATCGACAGGTTTATTCATTTTGATAAGTTAATAGCTTTAAGAATTTCAGGAGACAAAAATAAATGGCAATGACAATTATAGCTTTTTAAATACTCTTCAATTTTAATAAAATGAGAAACTTGTAAAAATTTTACTTTTTTTGAGAGACTTTAATATTAGTCGAAATAAAAGTTAATAAATAAATTTAATCGTAACAATTATAAAAAAAGATAATAATGAAACAGCACTCTGCGATTTGCAAAATATTCAGTGTACAATTTAATCGCTATTTTAATTCAATTATATCCGTTTCAGTGAATTGGTATTTTGAAAAAGCTAAGTGAAACTTAAGTTTCCGATAATTTTATTTATTTATAAATCATTAAGAAATCAATAACAGTTTAATTAATTATTATATTTCATATGAAAAAGGTAAATAAAAATTCAGGATTCATTAGATAATAATTATAAACCTCTAAACTATATTGCTATAAAATGTTATTATTTTTATTATATGGGAAATGAAAATTGTCACGCATGTATCGTAATTAAATTTGAACCTCTACATAGTAAAAGTTTAGTAAATGCTTTTTTAATGTCTCTTTCTGTGTTAAAAATATATATCTAATAGATCCTAATACCTTTTGCATCAATGACTTTTTCCATTTTAATTTTTGAAAAATATGATATATTGATAAAATTAAACTATCGAACTATTAAATAATTATGTTCCTTGTGTTCGTCATAAACTTTTTAAGTTATCGCAGACCAAAAAACTTGCAAATCAAAACATTTTGAAACGTATATAAAATTCTCCTTTATTTTCGAAAAGTTGCATCAAACATGGCATGAACTGATTTACATCTTTTTTGAAATTTTATAGAAAACATAAATTATTCTCTTTGACTAAAATTCTTTTCGGCAAAAAGGATTCCAATTTTTTTCAAAAAATTCTTGCCTTTAATCGGATCTTGATAAGCTGATGCAATTTTCGTTTATGTCAATTGATCAAATCGGAAATGTCAGGTGATCAAAAAAGAATCTAAATTATCACCATGTCAATCGGATTCAAACAACAGAATTATCCAATCACCGTCATCTCTGCAGTTGCCAAAGACTTTTCAGTGACCGCTGGCAGACCTAAACATACGTGGGCGTCAATACGGTTAAAAACAAAAAGCCTAGGGTGTATCCGAAATTGAGTAAGCACCTGCGATACAAGTTCCACCCCAAGCAATGGAAAAAGTCTCAAGTTCAGAACACAACAAGGAGAGAAAAAAAAATGACAAAATAAACAAATAAAATAAATCTTTAAAAAGAAAATAATTACACAGTATCTCTGGAGTGTGTTAAGTTGAGCAGTTAAGAAAGCCGAGAATTTAGATAGAATTTTTTTGCGCCTTGTCTATTTTTCTGTTTCATATTGTACTTATGCACGTACCAATTACGTGACGGAAGTTGATGCCACCCCATATTGTATAAATGTGGTAAAAATTACGCCTGCGTTTCTTTTGAACTTCGTAACTTGTAACAAGAAAAATCTGGCTTAACTAGAAGTTAAAAAAAGAGGGAAAATAGTAACATTGCGGATATATTAAAAAATATGTCTTAAAATTATTGTAATTTATTATATGATTAATGGATTTTAGCTGATTTTTTTTTATGTTTCATACTTCCGAAAGATATTTATCAAAAATTCTGGAACTACTTAAAATGAAGGTTTTTAAAAAGTGAAAATAATACTTAAGTTCTTCATTTTCATATTAAAATGAAAATGATTTCCCTTATAGGGTATTATTGAAAGGTAACATAGATTTGAAAATAATTATATATATATATATATATATATATATATATATATATATATATATATGAGCCATTATACATTTTCTCACAACTTATATTCATTATAAGATATTATTAATATACTTTTTCAATACTAAAATGTTGAAAGAATGAAAGTAATTATTGTTTTTGTGTTCACAAATTTCATAGGAAACATATCAGCATAATTTCCCCCAAATTAAACTTGTATTAAATGAACACTCTACGTTTTCAATGACTTTCTTTAATAATGCACAAATCTTGTTAATTAAGTATTCAATGGAAACTAAAAAAATTACAAAAGTTTCTTGAGTATAATAGTTATTCAAATAACAAAAGAATATTTGACGCACTTTCTGTTTCTAAAATGCAATTAAAATGCTTCATGGAAAAAAAAAAGTTATTTTTAAAGAATTTTAAATCATTTAGAATAACTGAATAATTCTTTAAGATCTACGATTGTGACATTGGGCTATTCGCGGTTTCTCTTCACTAACCTTGGGGACTTTTAATTAAGATTGATCGCTTTTGCTAAACAACCTTTGCCCAACCAAAAATGAAACGTGAATGTGCAGATAGGAAGCAGGTAGAAATGAAGTGAAGCGGGAGAGTTAGGAAATATATAAACTCCGACTGAAAGTCTCGATAGAGAAGCTGAGGCAGAAGATATAGAGAAGCTGAAGGAGAAGTTATAGAGAGGCTGAAGGAGAAGTGGAAAGAGAGGTTGAAATAGGTGATTAGATTAAAGATTGATGCAAGAGGTTTAGTTACTACTGTTTTCAACAGTTGATTCAGAGTCTGAGTTGCAGTCGAGGAAGGATTAGTGGTAAGAGTCTGTTAGATTACTATTGGTGGGTTGAATTTGGTTGATAGAAATCTTCCCCAGGAGAGCATATATAGTTGTTGTTATAGTAAATAGAAGTTAATAAATTCCGTAAATATTGTTCTAGTGTCTTTTTGATTGGTTATCGTGTCTTAGTATTTAGTATTAGTACTAGTTATGGCACAAGAGGCAGCCCGGGTTGGGCAGGCGTCACACGATTCAATATGCAATTTTAATATTCGGCAATAAAATAGATAATTTCATGATCATTTATGGTATTCATACTGCATTAACGATTTATTGTATATATATATATATATATGTGTGTGTGTGTGTGTGTGTGTGTGTGTGTGTGTGTTGGACATTTTCTGAAAGATAGAAAGTCTTAACGTCGTTATTGGACTTTTATTAACATATAACTAACACAAATATTACAGGTAGATTTATACCGAAAGCTATTAAAGCTTTTATTTCTTTACTAGTAAACTTAATTTATTTATTTTTTTATCAAAGCTTACAGAGAGACCTTTTGATACATAACTGCAGGTTCCAGATATTTTTGTGATGTTACCTACAAACCATTTTAATCATCCATAGGCACCATTTATTTTTCAAATTAATTAACGTCCCTCAGACAGAGAAATAGGAAACTGTCTTTGAATTTGAACTGGATTCAAAGTTTTTGTTATGTAACCGAGTCAGCAATTGTGCGTGTCGTTACAATTCAGTTTGAATATATCTCTTTTTGTATTTTTTTCTTAGGTTCAAGATATCTATGTTGTTCAACAGAAAATCTAGAATAATGACAGAATAAACTCTTTTATTACCACAACGTAATAAAAAGTGCAAAATTTTTATAAATTCTATCAAAAATTCGAAAAATTATTACGGATGGATGGTACAGAAAAACGCACTATCTTTTTTTTTTTTTTTTTTTTTTGAAAAAGCATATTATTAATATTTTTTGAAAATTGTTCTCTTTGAAGAATTCGGCATAAGTACAGATAAGACACTTTTAAAAATCGAATGTTTTCTATTTTATTTCATAGTGTTAATTAAAACTCTAAATTTCTTTTTGGAAAATTTCAAATTAATTAAATTTTGGAAATACGTAAATTGAAATTGAGCAATTTGTGCATATTGTAATGTGTTGCTGAAAGTATTCAATATATATTTCGGGAACACATTATTACTATATGTTTATCATGCATAGCCCATGCTTTCAGGGATAAGCATGTAAACTTTTTGTGATATGCACATGATATATCATTCAACAACATATATTGGAAGAAAACAAATTTTTAATCTGTGTTACACAAAATATATTCTTCAATTTGTATATGAAACAAATTTGAATTATTGACGCAAATAATTCAATTAAAATGGCACAAAAATCAATCAGTAGTAAAAGGTTTTACTAGAATCAGTTTAATACGTATCACATTCAATTAGAAAAAAGATACTAAACTTTGTCTCTGATATTATATTTAACCAATTATACGTTTTTACCGCAGCGATTGTATATTCCTTATCAGAAGTAATTTAATAAAAACGATAAAAATTTTAAGAAATGTATAAAATTGCAGTATTTCTTACTGCAGATATTTTTATTCTTATTTATTAAACGTGATTAAAATGTGAAACTTTCTTGCATTTCAATTAGAAGGACTAAAGCGAATATTTATCAAAACTTGAATCACAAAAATGCTGATTTTTTTTTATTTATAATCATAAAAAAGAAATGGCTTATAAATATTTTATAAAACTATATGCGATTTCGATATAGATAAAATATGTGATTTCGGACAATAAATTATATTAATTTTGAGCCAAATCTTAAGGATATTAAGTACATTAATAAAAAACAAAAACTTGAAACGATTCCGAGTTATTCTAGACAAATATATAAGGTCAATTGTTACTTTGACATACATTTAACTCGAAAACACTCAACATGGAAAATTGCTTAACACGAAAAAATCTTGCTTCTTGGATATTTGTTGACATATTTTTTCCCGTTAGACCGAGCAAAATTTTCAATGGTTTCTACTGTTACTAAGTGACAGCTTGTCTTTGAGGTTGGTAGAGGTACTGCTTTTGCCACAAAACATTTCATTTTTACTGGTCTGTTAGTTTTCGAATTCGTTGATGGATGAGTCGAAGTCGGTGAATTTTGCAAAAAAATCATGAAAGGTAAACGCAGTCTCTTAGATTCGCATTCGAATGGCGAACTAAATAAAATGATGAACTTAATCGAACATTTTGTTGACAATTTGATCTGAAAATTGGGAAAAGTAGAGAAAAAGTTAGCAAAAAAGTTGAGTTATTCAAAATGAATATTAATTAGCTTTAAGTAAGCGTACTTTCGAGCCTCTGGATCCATAATAGTAATTATTACCTAGAAAAGAAAAAAAAAACCTTTTCAAATTCCTAATGCAGTTTTATTTTCATAAGCAAAACATTTTGAAGAACAAAAACGTTCCCCAAATTAAAAACAAAAGGAA
Source organism: Nephila pilipes (assembly GCA_019974015.1). Classification (NCBI taxonomy): domain Eukaryota; kingdom Metazoa; phylum Arthropoda; class Arachnida; order Araneae; family Nephilidae; genus Nephila; species Nephila pilipes. The sequence continues at coordinate 53,388 of BMAW01093711.1, forward strand.
TAAAAATGAAAAATTCTGTCATAAAAACCAATTTTATTAAATTTAGTCCTAAAGTAAGAGCAAACGTTAAGTTATTAAAGTTGACAGTAAATATTTTGCTCGGTAATTAAATTAAAAGCAGATAATAAAAAGGTTAAATTAAATATATATCCTCAATGTAAATGCACCCTAAGTAAACTAAATATAATTATTAGTATAATAACGAATTATAGCGTCAACATTTTGAATCTAACGCCGTGTATCCTCTTTATTTTATGTCCTCGCATATTTACTGACTCCACTTTCTTAAAACAGCCAAATATTAGCACGTGTTATAAAAAAAATTAGATTCATCCTCACCTCGCCTAAAAATTTTTTTACGTTTTTTTTTTAATTAATTATGTATAATATTTGTAATATAAGCAATATGTATCCAATGAAATGTATTGTACAATATATACTCGTATATATATCTGAAAGTATGCGGAAAATAAAATTAATCGAACTTGACGAAATCAAAAATATTAGTGCTTTCTTTCGCATACCCACAATTGTTTATCATAAAATTCTTTTTAGCACGAAAAAATATTCCGTTCCCTTTAATTTCGCATTAGACGTTTTTCGCTGTATATAAATGCGATTTATAAGGCATATAAATTAAGAACAATCCATTGAACTTCTAAGTAAGAAATAGAGTAAGAAGAAATGGAAATCAATTTACCTCCTAACATTCTATCTACCCGCAATCTTGAAACATTACGTCTAAATCTTGAGATCAAATTATGAATGAACGTGAAAGTGGTCGAGTAAAAAAGTAGAATTTGTGAATGAAAATAAACGATTGAATTATTCATTACGCTAATTTAAAAAAAGGGCATCCGCTAATGACCTATAGATGGCTGAAAGAAAAAGCATTGAGAATAAGTTCATCAATTCATTATCATACATTAATGTTTTAATGCGTTCGCCAAAAACGGTTGAAAGTTTTTCTATGGGTTTTTCCAAGGCGGCATAGCATATGCGTTTGTAGTTGAAAACAGGTCAAGTTGATTAATATGTTCTTCGTTTATATGTTGTATCAAGAAACTTCGAACTTGATTTTGAATATAATAAAATTCTTTTTGGAATTTATGGCTTTTATCAGATAATTGGAACGCTCTCCAGTTAAATTTATTATAGCTTTTAAATTAATACTAAATTAATAACTTTAAATGCTTTTAGTATGAAGACTAGGAATGGCAATACCATTGATTTGGTTTATCGGTAAATCGGGAATTTCAGTCACAAATTGTTATCGATAGTTTTATAATGTTTCTAAAGTTAATAAGATAGAGATTATGCACATAACTATAACACATTTTTCCTTAGATATTTTAATATCCCTCAGAGTGAAAAAATTTGTTGATCCAAACAAAAACAGAAATCCAACTTTTTAGTCCACTCTGACACACACATGTGCACAAAATATTAATAAAATCGTTAGTATTTTTAAGTTATTTTCTGGAACTAAAAAAGAATTTGGAGTTATTTACTTTGGAGTTAATATTTAATAGAAACATAGGGGGAAATATTTATAAAATTGCTATTATTTTGAAATTAGAGTGTGGGGTTATTATTGGAGTTATTTATTTTGGATTTAATACTATTAGTAAGGATCCGAGAGGAAAAAAATCTAAAGCTCGCTGACCATTGTGCTGCCGAGGCGTCCGCCTAATAAAAACACAAGAGAAGACTGAAATCGTTTGAAGAAATAAGAGCTGGGAAAGATCGAATAAAATAAAGAGAGAATTGAGCGGGCGATGCAGGATCTGGCCTGATGGTCGGGCTGAGCAAGTGCCGTCTAATCAAGTCTTAACATCCAAACGCTGTAAACAATTTAACGAAAAAATTTAGAGAGCTTAACATCGGTATATGTATAAAATATTAATAAAATTGTTAATATTTTGGAGTTATTTTCTGGAACTAAAAAAGTGTTTGGAATTAATATTTAACTGCAACATATGCACAAAATATTAATAAAACCGCTAATATTTTGAAAATAGAGTGTGAAGTTATATTATAGGAGTAATTTATTTTGGATTTAATACTATTTAACATCGACATATGTACAAAAATTAATAAAATCGTTAAAATAGAATTGGAGTATTTTCAAAAGGAAAATATAAAGGGGGGATATATTCAAATAGTGTACTGTTTTACAATAATTACAAAGACAATAAGTTTCAGAAACTGATAGAGCCTTTTCTTCGATGAAATAATTTTAGACAAATTTAGATCATAATTACGAGACCAAAGGATTGAACATTTATATTTTTTACGAGCTTGATTTTTAAAACATGTTGACAAATAGATCACGTGTTGAATTATATGTTTTAAATGGGAAAAATTATTCATGTATCAGAATTACTTATAATTGGTTATAAAATAGTTGAAATTTATTTGTACTATTTACGTCATGAGTGCACAATTTGCTTTCATATATAGTACATGAAAATAAATTGTATTTTGATGACATTCTTGATAATTTTCTGGTCTACCGGTTATTGCTTAGAAAATTTTACCGAATTACCGGTAATAGAAGTATTTGATAAATTTGCAATCTCTTATGGTGACATACTTCTTACTAGAAGGAAATTTGTTGGATTTAATTTAGAATAAATCGACATAAACTTCTAGAAATTTTGCTTCAATATATTTTTATCAGAGACATTTTTTGTCAAAAATTTATTGCTGAGATGTATATTTCGAAACGATAATTCTAAAGTAAAAGCATAAAATTTGTTAAAAATTTGTCTCCGTGAATTATATTTTGAGAAGGACATAATTCATAATTTTAATCATTAAATTTAATTTGTAATATATGTTTTGGGATATTGTAACTCAATAATATAATTTTACTTGCTATTTAAATATTTATTGTCATAACATTCTCATCACAGTTGTAAATATTTGGAACGACAATGCACAACATAAAACTTGTATTTTTCATTTTCTAAAAGCAGCAGATTTATTGCTGGAATTATATCAATACTGAATCAACTTGTTCAGATAGGGGATGGTTGTTTAGAAGATTTTCGAGTTTCTAAACTTGTATTTTTTTACAAATTACTGAAAAACATATCGTAAAATATGTTTACTTACTTCTATTTATTCAATCAACCCGTTTTATGATTTTTAGAATGCCAATATTTCTCTCAGATATTTTGCTATTTGTTAATTTATCTTACATATTTTTTTACGAAATCTTATTACTTACATTTTATTGATCTGTAACAAATGTCTCATAACATACAGCTGATTTTGTGAAAATTTTGAAAAATTTAAAAGCTTTGACATAGTATAGAAATTTTATTGTATATAAATTGAACAAAATAAGTATGTGCGTGTGCTTCCCAAAAATAAGATGATTTTAATCAACTTACATAAATTATAAATACTTGTTATAGAAATAATTTTGTGTAATTTCTCCTTTTAATTACTGTATAATATATTATTTAAAAAAAGTATAATCATATGGGCTCAAAATTTGAGAATTAGATAAATTAAATTGAGATTTTGAAAAATATAAATCTGTTTATAATGAGTTTTATTAATCTAATTTTTAACTGCTCTACAATTGATATGTTTATAAATACTAATAATAAATTTATTTATGTAACCTTTATATGTTATATTAATAAATTTCCTTCAACTTATTTTTTTTAAAAATGTTATGAACTTTGGTTTAATAATAATAGTTTATATTAAAAGTTATTAGTTAAACTTTAAAATTTTGATTTCTTTTCTATAAATTTTTACAGAAATTACTGCTTGTTAGATTTTTATAACTTGGTAAGAGCAGAAATGATATGTCGTTGATCTGTAATATATAGGTGTTTTTATTGTATTTTTAAAAGTGTAAAACTGAAGAATAATGTTACAAAAAATGAAAACTTTTTATTTTAACATCATTTATTAAGTTTTAATTGGAAATGAAAGAGAAATACAATTCCTTTTACAAAGTAAAAAGTTAAGTGATTGATTTTTATTATTTCCTTAACATTTAAGTGATTGATTTTTGCTATTTCCTCAACATTTTTTTAGCTTCGAATTTTAAGTGCATTATATAACCAGAAAGCAAACAATATTTCAAAATTATTTCTCTCACTAAAAATATTAAAAAAAAAAAAAAAAAAACCCACCTCACTTTGCACTAGTTTCAGTATGATGAAACTACGTAAATATTTCAGGATTACAAAATTTGAAGAAATAAATTACAACAACAGTATTTATTTTTATTTTTGAGAGATTTAAATTAGGCATAAAAAGAGAAAAGAGAGAAATTTTGAACATTTTTAACACACTCGGGTGTCCTTTTGTCACTTGGCCGAGGTTCAAAATTATGAGGTCTGTCGCCAATTGCCTCGTGTTGCTTCTCAGTGTGACGTAAGTAAACAATCACAATCACTCGATATTATTCGAGCACATGGACTGTCTATAAGCTAGAAAAGCTGAACAAAATTTAGAGATCCTGGCTGAGGCTTAAGCTTTAAAGGTGCTTGCTTTGTAATGTTACAGAAGTCTTCCTCCATTCTACTGGATATTCCCTGGACTTTGGTTTCTGGACAACTCAACTTCTAATATATGAAGAAAAAAAAGTAATATATAAATTGAGATGTAGTTTAATAATAGATGAATTGCAGGAATGGTGGTAGTAATAGAGAGACAGTAGCACGGAAGAGAAAGGGAGTCATAGAACTGATTACGTGGGAAAATATGCAGCCATGCCAATATATTTGGATGTCCGACTATTTCTTTTAGCATCCTAAAAATGCTAGAAGAAATAATGGGTGACTGAGAAATAGAACTTGGGAGTATTTAGATAAAATAAAAGTGTTTATGGATAATGTGTGTGTGTGTGTTACAAAAATAGGTTTTACATGTGAGAAATGCTTTCAATGAAATTTTAAATAGTGAAAGCTTCACTAAAATTGAAAAAAAAAAATTTTTTTTTTGAAAACACTTTAATTTTACGATATAAGTTACAATTACTCACGTCGGGCAAAAATAGTTTTGTAACCAACATCCGTAAATGGAGTGTTAAAGAAAATGACCCAAAGCTGGAACACTTTTTTAAATAGAAAGGTATCCCAATTATTATAACCTTTTTGTACTTCACAAGAGAATGACATTTTAATCAAACATTGGTGTTCAAAATTTTAAAAAAAATCCGTTATAACTGATTGTCTCCAGAAGTACTGGACAAATAAACATATAATTAGATTACACAACTATCACAGCGTGAATTCCTGTTAGAAATGAAACACATAACGAGTCCCAATGACAGAGTCACTCCTCCTCTTCCAACAATGCTGTTTCTAGGTCTTGGATGGTTCTGGAACGGAAAAGAGAATTGCAATTACTCTCCCAAAAGTATCCCAATTATGTTCTGTAGAGATAAGTCTGGAGATCTGGATGGAATTGATTTGGTGAATAGTCTCACTTTCCAGAAGTTCGTTGAGCTCTATGTGAACGAGCGTTGGTATCTATTAAAAATAAATCAAATCCAACCGCACTTATGAAAAGGCGAATGTAGTGATCCAAGATTTCCTCTCTAAACCTCACAGCAGCCACATAATTTCTGTTAAAGAAATAGAGATCAGCGCTTCCATCCAATAACATACCTCCGCTACCATACCGATCTCTTTTTCGGATCTTGTAGGGCATGTAGCAGGTTCCTTGAGACGAATATATGTCAACAATCAATGTTTAAGCTGAAGGTGGACTCATCAGTGAATAGAAAAGTCTCTCTTTTACAGAACCCTCCTCTAATGTCAATGTTCTCTGCACCATGCTAAACTGGCTCTTCTGCGAGTAGAAGTGAGTGGGGTGAAAGCAGCAGGTCTTCTTCAAAATAAAGTTCTCTCATGTAGCCTTCTGAAAACCGTAACCCTTAAAATTCAAGCTCCTGCGACTACTTAAAGTTCACGAGACAACCGAGAAGTTGTTTCATTCCTGTTACTCCTTCCTATGGAGGGCCGCGGTAACCTAGAGGTCATAGTTGCGAACTCACGACAGGTATTGTTTTCATCGTCGCGGATTCGTGCCCTGATGCCACTGAAGACAAGCCATGTTGCGGGGCTGACGCATGTTATACATAGTCTAGGTTCCAGGTCCTCCCATTGATATGGAGATTTGGAAAGTTAGGTGCCAGTTCAGGTGTCGTCCTTGTCATTTTACCGAGTCTGAAAATTACGAGGTCCATTGCCAATAGCCCTCGTGTTGTTTCTCTGTGAAATGCTAATAAACAATCAAAATTTTGCCTCATTTTGGGACAACATCGATCTTCACTGGTCGTGGTGATTCTTAGATTACTTTTTCCAGACTTTCTGTATGAAACTGGTTTTATTTAACTGTTTATATGTTCTGCAATTCGGGCGTTAAATTGAAATCTCGAGCAATTTAAAGTTGAGACTTCTCTGCCTGAAATCTTCCGACAATTCTATGGCTAAACATCGGTGATAATTAATTTTAACTGTTTGCTTTTAGATATTATCGAATGCTGCAAAAAACACTTCGGAAGTCACCGAGACATGCAAGCATATTAAGGAAATCGGTGAGTGTGCTTACAGAGCATTTTCTTCTAAATGCACTGACCACACTCACTTGCATAATCGGCATTAAAATACACATCTTTGTTTAGAAACATTAGAGTTAACTTTCATTACCTTTTGAGAAATTTGATATAATATACCAATTCTTTTAATTTTGAACAACAAAATACTATTAATTTCTGATTGTATAATATTTTTATGTATAAAATGTATTCTATATTTTGTCTCATAACCTGCAACGCTAATGGGATTTTAAATTTGTAAATGTTTTGGATGTATTTATAACTTTAAAAACAGTTTTATAATGAAAGAATGTATTTGTTACGTCCTCACTAATTTAAATGAATATTCGTACATTTCTGCATCCGACAATATATTCCCAGGATAAGTATGCTCTTTAAAGTCAAGCAAAGAAAGCCTTATGTGATGGGTCTGCATGAATCCAAACACCAGTTCATGTAACACCAGTAAATTTAACCAAATTTTATATAATTAAGATAAATTTATTTTTCCAGGCTGAATTTATCCGGAGTTTATGGGTCAAAAAGTATCAATTTTTCACTGCATATTTTTATTAGTAAGTATTTCTTAAAACAAGATAACATAAATAATAAATAAATTTTACCAGTAAAGTTGGCTTTTCTCAAGGTTGGAATTCGATTTTTGAAGTTATACAAACTAGATGAAAAAGGAATACAAAGAACAACCAGCTTCAATGCTAAAGAAAATATGTCTTATTTTAATCGAAAGCATGTACATAATTTTATCAATTTCTATTAAGTTATCGAAACCGGATCAGGTATGATGAATGCGACAGCAAGGTGATACAAAGTCCGACGCGACAATTTGGACTAAAGGATCCAGTTTCTCTTTGTATTCTTTTCCCTTTATTGTCCTTTTCTTTCACAGCAAACTACACACTGGTGTGTTGGGTTAGATTTCGTTTTGTTTGGGGAAAGTATTCTTGTGAAGTGTCTTTCAGAAAGACGTGATGAAGATGGTCGTCTTACTGAATGGTATTTTTCAATTGTCTGCCCTGTTATCATAGTTCTGTACTGAAAATGTCTTATCTTTCCTTATTCAACAAAGAACTAAAGATATAAGAAAGCTCAAAATCAGAAGAATCTGATTCTGAAATATCTTAAGCGACATTCATCTGCAATATCATCTAATTTAGATTTACTCAAATCAGAATCATCCGGTTACGGACAAGGCATGATAATAAACAATCAAGTAAAAAAAAAATCAACTACTGCGAATATATTCACATTCCTACAAAATAAATAAATAAATAAATAAAAACTGCGTTTCTATATAAATCGTTTTTTCTTGTAAGTTCCAACCACTCAAATGGTTTTTAAAACTTATCCATGCATTCAGCGTGTTAAATTTAATATAGTTGATATTTATGGTGCATTTAACCTTATTTATCAATTCCAATCATTCTAAAAATGAGCAAATAATAAGACTTTTTTTTTGCTCTCTTTTAATTTATTCTAAGACTGTATTTAAATGTGTTCAGACGTATATGTTATAAAGTTCCTTTTTTGACTTGGTTAACTTACGTAATTGGAATTGTACGCTATTAGAGAACATCTAGGTAAAATTTTTTATTTTTGCCGTAATATTTGCCTGAAAAAAATACTTATCTATATGTTGGTGAAATGGCTGAAATAAATAAAAGCACAGAACAGTTTAAAGAGAAAATGTATGCTTCTTGTAGACAAAGTCCAAATTTTAAATCGTTTGAAGGATGAAGAAAAAATATCGTCTTTTGCACAATCTTTAAATATGGATGAATCTATAACTCAGACTTTAAAGAAAAATCAGAAAAAGATAAGGATATCTAATGCAGATGGTTTTCCGTGAGGAATTTTACTAACACGGAACAAGTTCCATTAATTTGTATTATTTCCGAGTTTGTAATACCGTGGTTTTCATACAACGCGGTACAAATTAATCTGATTTGTCTTATATCTATTTTTCTCATAACGTGGTTTCCATAAAACGCATTTCCTGATTTGAATTAATTCTGAGTTTTTTATAACACAGTTCCCACATAACTTGGTACGAATTAATCGCGTTATGGGAAACTTAACTGTAATACATCTAGAGGTTAGAATGTCAATAAAAAAAAAAGAAAAGCCAATTAAAGAAAAGAAAGAAAGAATAAAAAGTCAACAAAGGCCTTCGAATCTATAAAAGCCAATTTTAAAAAAGACCGGTTTCACAGTGGAAAGTTTTATAATGCTCGAGCTACACTCAGGATGAGCCAGATTGGTATGATTCGCGTGCCCGAGCTTAATTTCAAGAAAAGCAGGAAGGAGCTAATCTTTGTAACTATTATGACATAATATTGTTATTAATCCATAAAATAGGTTATTCATAGACTGTGGAATTTACAATATATTGAGCTCCATTAAGAAATACTTGTAATTTATATAACAGGTCAATTGAAATGTCTCCGGCCTGACACATAGATGGCGCTACTAGAATTAAATCCATATGTTTTTTAGTTAGCCCTAACCCTCAAAAGATGCGTGCATAAGTTTGACAGCTGTCAGATCATTAGTTTGTGAATTATAACATTTTGAGTGAAGCAACTTTTGTTATTGTGAAAAAAAATGGATAAAAAGGAATTTCGCGTGTTGATAAAATATTGCTTTTTGAAGGGAAAAAATACAGTTTAAGCAAAAACTTCGCTTGATGCCGAGTTTCCGGACACTGCCCCAGGAAAATCAACTATCAAGGATTGGTATGCTAAGATTAGACGTGGTGAAATGAGCATCGAAGACGGTGAACGCAGTGGACGCCCAAAAGAGGTTGTTACCGACGAAAACATTAAAAAAATCCACAAAAGGATTTTGAATGACCGTCAATTGAAATTGAATGAAATAGCAGACACTCTAAAGATATCAACTGAACGTGTACATCATATCATTCACGAATATTTGGGTATGAGAAAGCTCTGTGCAAAGTGGGTACCGCGCGAGCTCACTTTTGACCCAAAACAATGACGAGTTGAGGATTCGGAGCAGTGTTTGAAGATGATCAAGCGTAATAAACCTGCGTCGATATGTGACAATGGATGAAACATGGCTCCATCATTTCACTCCGAAGTCAGATCGACAGTCATCCGAGTGGACTGCACTCGATGAACCCGCTCCAAAGCGTGGGAAAACGCAACAGTCGGCTGGCAAGGTTATGGCGTCTGCATTTTGGGATGCGCATGGAGAAATTTTCATTGACTACCTTGAAAAATGAGGGACCATCAACAGCGACTATTACATAGCGTTATTGGACCATTTGAAGTATGAAATCGCCGTAAAACGGCCGCATTTGAAGAAAAAGGAAGTGCTGCTTCACCAAGACAATGCACCGTGTCACAAGTCAGTGAAAACGATGACAAAAATCCATAAATTGGGCTTCGAATTACTTCCTCATCCACCGTATTCTCCAGATCTGGCCCCCAGCGACTATTTCCTGTTGTCAGATCTCAAAAGAATGCTCGCTGGGAAGAAATTTTCGTCGAATGAAGAGGTGATCGCCGAAACTGAGGCCTATTTTGAAGCAAAGGACAAATCGTACTACAAAAAATGGTATCGAAAAGTTGGAGGGTCGCTATAATCAGTGTATCACCCTCGAAGGGAATTATGTTGAATAAAAAAAAACTAATTTTGCCAAAAAAATGTGTTTTACTATGGTAGGCCGGGGACTTTTCAATTGACCTGTTAGAATAAAAACAAATTCCATCAGAACTTATTTCCACACTCACATAACTTTCGGAACTATTCACTAAAGTAACACAAGAATTCCTAATAGTTACTTCCTAAAGCTATTCGCTTAATAGTTCTCTCGAATTAGCGCTTTAATTTAATACTGAAACAAAATTGATCAAAAATATCCTCCGTTCCCATAAAAGTTCGGGGTTGAAAAAGCAGATGAAGGGGTAAGGAAAAGAAGAGAGAAATAAAAAAAAAAAAAAATTCGAATTCTTTTCCTATTGTGGAAAGAGAAAAGGATAAAAATTCCTCCTGTCTAAAGAAAATCCTTTTCCGCTACTCAATTAGCTTCTAGTCTTTCGACGATTAGCATAAAAATGCTAATGCTATGGAAATTTCGTACTCTCTGACTCCTCAGCAAAAGGTTGCTTCGTTCCCTTTTCCCGACTCTTTCTTCTTCTCTCGTTCGTTCAGTGGTGGAACGATTTTTTCATTCTTCCTCGGCACTGAAACAGAGATACTTTCGACACTATCTTCACCCTGCTCCAATAACTATTGTTCGTTCAGACATACTCGGTGCGTAATCTGTCTGCGAAGATTAAATTTATCTTGCATTATGAACTTTTGTTTACACCTCGCAAGGGTGATCTTTTGATCGACTTTTAAGGGATAATGAGTCGGTGGTTTGGAGGATTACGTTGGAATAGGGTTCCAATCGTGGTTAATTGAGAGTAGTTTTCGTAATGGTAAAAATAATTGATAGTTGTAATAAAATAAATTGCATGGGCCAAATGAGATTTTATTGTCCTTTGATCTACTTTCGGAGGTTTGTAGATTTATAACGTTTCTGTAACTGCCGCATTAATATGTAAATTTCAGTTAAGACGTCATAACGACTATATATATATAAGTAGCAAGATATAATTATTTTACTATGACTTTTCTCGAGATGTGTAATTCTTCCCACACGTGCGGCTTAAACTTTTATTGCTAAAAGTTGGCTTCCTTTAATATTGATCGAATTATTAATTTGTTGCTTTCTTCTTCTAATTTGTTGTTGCAGAAAGTGGTCTTCATAGTAAAATATTATTTAATACAACTGAAATAAGTCTGTCCCTTTAATTGAATGAGGTTTTTGCATGCAATATAATTTATTAATAATCCCTCTGGGCATAACATCTGCCTTCTGTAGAAACACAGCTACATTGACAGACTACTGATAAATGCTGAATTTATTTGATCATTAGAGTTTTATCATGTAAGGAATGGATCATCTCCCACATTATTTGGTGACCCGGACGTTATTTATCTGACAGGGTATGTTATCATACTCGATAAGGTTATGTATAATTTACTCGATTTTTTTTAAGCTACTAGAATTCCATTCTGAAAATTATATACATGAAATACATTTTCTATTCGAATTGTGTACTAAAAATTTTCGATGCAGTTATTAAGTCTCCCGAGATAAAATTTGTTTTGTATCATGAACTTTAGTTTACATTTCGCGAAGGCAATATTTTGATCGACTTTAATGGTTAATGAGTTAATTATTTGAATAACTATTTTTGGAAAACATTCTAATGTAAAAAAGTGCTGTAATCATTATCGAATGAAACCAGTAGTCAAGGGAAAAAATGTAATCAATTGGAATTTGTATGCCAAAAAATGTTTAGTTGAGTTTGTTTGATTATTTTAAGACTTATGACTTTTATGCGAAAAACAGTTACTTTCGACCTCGGAAAATAAACTTTAGAAAATATTTGAATTCGCCGCGGTAACGGTAACGGCTAAAATTACGAGGTACCTATTAAACAAATTTTATTTAATTCGCCACAAGGGACTGGTGTAGTAGCTATATGCAAGCAATTGGTGTAATGGTAGCGACAGTCATAATCAGATGGATACTATGCAATAAACAACATTTTATTAAATTAATAAGAGCTGATGAATTAGATGCAGGAGAAGTAGCTTCAAGCATTGGCTTTAAACTGCTTCTAATCCGGCATAAATGACTGTAATCATTTGTAAAGTTACATAGTCACTACTAATTCAGAAAAATGATTAATAGTAAAATATATTTAAATACGAAATGAAGATTTCCTTAAAACTTCCTTAATTCGATGCTTTTATAAGTTTTCCATACAATACACTCTAGAGTTACGGTACGTTATGTTACACAATATATTAAAAAGTTCTAGGCTTGAACACACACGGATCATATATTCCAGAGGGTATACCTATATTTTATATTAAGCTTCTTCACAGTCTTCTCGTAATTCAGTACAACAATTGGAACGCGGTGTATAGGTCCATAAACGTCTTCTGGAACGTCTCTACTACAACACTATTAAGTTTCGATGTCATCGCCACTTCGGTCTCCTCTGTCGCTGCCCATCTTTAATTTTAACTTCGGAAAGGAAAATGGTCCGGAAGAAGGGGTCACAGATCTGATGAGTACAGGAGGTAGTTGATAGACACGATCTGCCTTCTTGCCAAAATATACTGTAAAAAGAATGGGTTTGGAGACAATGCATTTTGGTAAAAAAAAAAAAAACCCACCAGTATCCAATGTCCTATAAATTGGCTCTCATTAGCCTGATTTGTTTCAAACGCCAATTCAATATATCTTTGTTGAAAGCCTCAATCACAGTTAAACCTTGACGACGTAATTCTGTTCCACAAGCTCAACATTTCTATCATTTACACTCAAACATGGACAACCTGATCTGTTATCGTCTTCAATCTAATCATTTCCAGCTTCTAACCTCAAAAATTTCTCAAAACGTGAGGAACGGCTCCTAGCATCATTGCCATACGCACATTTAATACTTTTGTAAAAATCTGTTGCCAATTTTCCCAATTGAAAACAAAATTTGATAATTGTTCGTTGATCCGTTTTTTATTGATGACAATGACGCACACACACATACATTTTACGCAAAGAAATGCTAAATCGGATTTACTTAGGAATGAACGCAAGCGTTTGATACGCATAGCTGAAGATTGTTGCTACTTCATATCGTCGGTTTTGTAGATATAGTGCCATTTTTTTATGAGTGGAGGCTTCAGGACTTTTTGATAACGTTGTGTATATAATGTATGATCACATTTAAATTTATTAAGAACCATTTTTGAACAATATTTACGAAATAAGTTTTAATTACTCAATACATAATCAAGCGTACTAAACGAATTATCTATTTGTAAATAATAAATTTTATTTTCATTAAGCCTGATTCTATTTACGCATCGTAAAAGTAATTGTTTTGATCAACCATTAAAGACTAATAATGAGAGTATGAGGTGAATTGGAGGGTTTATTTTGGAAAGAGTTAAACTTCTTTTTTAAATTTCTGGTACCTTTTGTTAATTATCAGACGAAATTAAAAAAAAAGTGAAATAATACTTATTATTAAATAAAATTCATAAGTTAATTTTTCGTTCTGTAAAATTCGTTTAATTTTAATACCTGATGCGTTGTGTACGACTGGACTTATTGTCATATTCTATAGATTTATCAATGGCATCTTAATTTGCTGAAGTTTATTAAATATTTTTGTGATTCACGTAGATGAAATAACTAATATCTATTTTACATGCTAGTCTCATTAAAAAAAATTGATAAAAGATATTTCAGCTCATGTAACATACTTTTCATTTATTTGTGAATCGAAATTTCGAGTGAATAGACAGCAGTTATTATTTTGTTGTGCAGCAACACTAGAAAAAATGAAGCAAAATAGAATAAATAAGGCGAATGGAAATGCATATATATTTGTAATCATCACATTATTGCATTTATATAACACCGCAACAACGCAGATGGAAGAATTCAACATTTAGGAGTGGGAGTGGGAAGAATTTGCCAAACAGCAACAACTTACGTTACCGTTTGCGAAAATTCTTCATTTAAGGCCTTGTAGTTCCTTTTATATGTTTCTACAGAGTAAATATTTTAATTCAGAATAACTCAAAGGTGTATACATTTTAAAAAGAAAAAACATTTTATTACAATAGTTTCCTCCAAGATTTCAGCTACAGGTATTTTAAATTACATGTGAGTGTTTTATATTCCATGAAAAAAAATTTGAAGACGTTAAAAATTACAAATCAAAACCTTGAACTGGAACTTTTTCTCAACAAATCTATGAAACACCCTGCTTAAATTTTTATTTCATTAAAAATATTTAAAAAAAAAAAAAAAAGCTTTGTTCGAAGAATGCTTGTGGTTAAAAGTTAAAACGAAAATTAAACAACGTGTAATTGCAGTCTTTATATGTTGTATTTATTTTTTAAAAAATAATCCTAATTTATATTGTATATCAAAATATTATTTTAGCAATAAATTTCACCAATTTACTAGTTTTAAATCCTTCTTATTCTTATAGAGGACATATGAACACCAAATAATAATACGAAACTTGGACAAAAGGTCCAATGATTGAGAATTGACTGAGACTTTTTAAACTACCGGTTATACGATAAAATCTTTAAAAAATTATTTAATAAATTGCGATTATGAAATAAAATTCCACAATAATAAGAACTTTTACTCAATTTTTGTAAATGTGGAAAGTAAATGAAAATAAATTGTAATCCTAATATAAATAAAATTCAAGAATTTTATAACAAATTATAAGAAGTTCTTGCACATGATAAATTTTTCAAAGTGAAAATAATTATAAAATATCTAAATTATACGTAACTTATACTTCAACATGTTTTAAAAAGTAAAAGCAAAGTTTTAAAAGTAAAGAAGCCAGTTATAAAATGAATAAGTACAAAATAATGAATGAGTACAAATGTGAGTGACCCAGTGAATAAGTACAAAAAAGTGTATTGTAGTTACGTACATAATTTATCTATAAAAATAATATAGACTGCACGAAATGAATGAAAGTTCTTTAAAGATTCAAATTAAAATGTAAAATTAAAATAAAAACTTGTTCTATGCAAAGTTTTGCAAAGAACAGATTTAGCCACCAGAAGTGTTATGGTTTATATATTCCATTGTCATCTTCTCCTTACAATCCAAAACATAAAAACTTCTACCGAACAAACACTCTGCCAACTTTTGATAACAAAAAGAATAGTTCAGATGATTTTGCTACAAAAATCAAATTATTCTATTAAATATTAGAATTTTAGCAAACGATAAAATATTGAAGGGAACAATAACATTTTTTTTTTCAGATATTAAATTTGAAGCAAATGATAAATCATTTAACTGAATTTATTTTAAGCTAAATGTAATTGTTCCTGCCTTAAAATGAATTAAATTTTTAAATATATTTTATTCCAATAAAAGTATTTAGAAGAAATTTATTCACATATTTTTGAAATTTAAGCTCATTACTGGTGAAAGCAGACATCAAACATAGGCATATACTCAAAAACTTTTAAGGTACAATTTTGAAAAGTGTTTGGATAATCATTTTGTCGATTTTGATGGCTAAGTATTGGTATTACTTTGGTGCTAAAATTAGCAGTTTACCGTAAAACTGGTGAACCGGTTCACCGGTATTGCAATCTCTAGTTGAAACTGACATCATAAGGAAAAAAAGAAAAAAACATTTTAAATAATGATTGATAACTTATATGTATTTTAAGTTGAGTTCTACTGCACATAGTTTCCCCATATTATTTCATTTCATTCCTTAAGTCTTTTATCTTTGAGACGTTGTGTTATTTGCCGAGTAGAGATGTTTGGATCGCGACCGGTGTGAGCCGGAGTAAATTTGCTGTTGCCCTTGAATGGTATCTCCAGGAAAATAAACCGGTTGTCAACTGGGTGCATCTCTTCGGCTTCCGTGATTTAAATTGGGTATAGTGGCCTTCGTCCGAGTTAGGGATCTAATAAATTTAACATGTGACGTAACTGGCAAAAAGTTTCCGCTAAACGTGCGTAGGTTGAAAGCGTGACTCCAGCCAAAAAAAATAATAAAATATTGAAATTCTTTTGTGTACTTAAAGACCTTTTAGTTTTGTTGTTTTCTACACTTATACAGACTAAATAAATTGGTTTCATTTGCTATTTTCCCTCTTTCACTTGTTTACGCTGATTGAAACATGAAGTTTTTTTTTTTCTTCTCTATTGTCCTTGAACGTTGAGAAATTTCTCATTATCTAGCAGTTTTTCAACTGAAATCAGAAATTTTGAGCTTAAAGTAGCCCTTTATAATTTTTTTAAAGACATCTCCAATTCTGCATATTAATTCCAAAGTAGCCCAAGGCAAAATTATCAACCGAGTGACTGACTGTCATAGGTTTGAGTACCGATTTTATTAAACTTTTCTGCTGAAGAATGTGTTGTATGTTAACTCCTACTCTGCCTAAATGTCTTCTAGTATACGTAAGTCGGGACTGTACAGTAGTAGACGCTCAGGTCACTTCAGAATCTTTTCTCGTCACTTGACTTTATTCTAGTGATGAAAAAACTCCACAGAACTTGACCAGAAATGTTTTGTTGAGCTCTAACGTACAGTAATTTTTGCAAATCGGAATAAAATCTCAATTGCTTGTATAATATTCTAAGGGGTGTTCCTCGTTCTGGTGATCTTGGTCGTGAACTTAAGCCAGACGTGACTTTCGTCGAGTCGTGTTCGAGCTATGATGTCACTGAACACCCGCCATATAGCTGGACTATGCAATTTAAATCCAGTCGAAGACCCAAGACCTCGCGTTGTCTAAGTGTGGAGGTTTGAAGAGAGAAGTACTAGGTCAGGTGTTGTCATCGTACATTGAACATCTCGACATAGGTTCAAAATTACGAGGTACGTCGCCAATAGCCCTCGTCTTGTATCCAAGAGAACGTTTATGATTAATCAATCTCCTTTGTTGTATTTTCTCATTATTCCCAACAGAATTGTCCCCCGATTTTATACATCTTACTGGTATGAGTATATAGCGCTTTAGCAATGAATTAGAGGGAAAAAAAATTCTCATACAATAAAAATTACAACCTGATTTCAGTGACACAGTAAGGAGAACTTAAATAAAAATAAAAGTTAATAGATTTTACTTCAAATTTATTCATTCACGATTTCTTACTTTTTTAAAATACTAATGTTTTGTATATAACATTCATTTTAATTCGTAAAAAAGTCCATTTAATTAATTATATCTAACTCGACAGTTTTGTCTGATACAAGTTACCTTTTAATTGGCAGGCCTTTCTTCAACTTCCGTAGCTGTGGTAGCCTAGTGGTCATGGTCGCGAACTTGAGGCTAGGTTGTTTTCATCGATTCGTGGGTTCGAGTCCTGATGCCATTAAAGACCCACCGTGTAGAGGAGACGATGCATATTAAATGTGTTAAGGCCTCTAGCTCTCCCGTTTTCAAGATAAGAAAGATTGGTGAAGAGGTGCCAGCTCAGGTGTCATCCTCTTTACTCGACCGAAGTTCAAAATTACAAGATCCATTGCCAATAGCCCTGGTATAGCTACTAAGTGCATCATTAATAAGCAATCAATCAATCAAAATCTTTAAGTTTCATTTTGTTTGTCAATGGAAGAAGTCTTTTTTTTCTTTGCATTTGAAAACACAAACACGCACTTAAAATAGTTTAATTTAAGGGCTTTACTTAAGATCGCATCGCCAGCAAAATAAATAGTTGAAAAGACAACAGAATATGCGATTCTGTGAAATTTAACAATTATATACCTTTTCTATTGCATTTAATTACAGTCAGCATAATTATATAGCCACAGGAAGTATATAATTATACGTAATATATCAATTATGGGCAAGAAACGAACAAGTTAATAACTATGCTGAGTATTTTTGCAATTTTTTTTACATTTCAAAGCACATGAAAGAGTTTTAAGCCGAAAGATGTTTCTTTTCAATAAATATCTAATGGATTTCTAAGATTTTGAATCAAGTTTAAAATGCGAGCTAAAAACATTCCTTAATGCTTTTTTTACATCAAATAGAAAAAACGGTTTTTTTCCCTCCAGTTTCAGTTCAGTTTCATATAAAAAATATATGAGTATGTTATATTCACCTCTAAATGATGTGTGAATAACGTCATTACATAAAAAAAGATGAAGATGATTTTTTTTATGTTACTTATTTGAAAAATACTATAACTTTAAGATTTAGAATGAATTTTGATTCTAGTCCATTTCAGTTAGATTATAAGATATAAAGCAAGAGAGTGAATTGTGCAATAGTTGAATTATTCTCTGTCTCTATATTATTTATTTAGTCAT
Organism: Nephila pilipes; assembly: GCA_019974015.1. Taxonomy (NCBI): domain Eukaryota; kingdom Metazoa; phylum Arthropoda; class Arachnida; order Araneae; family Nephilidae; genus Nephila; species Nephila pilipes. Next base: position 71,898 of record BMAW01093711.1, read on the forward strand.
GTTTAATTTTAAGTGGACGTGTAAAATTATTTCGTTGAAGAGTGTTTGAAACATCTTTTTTATTAACAGAAAAGCAAAAATGTATAGATAAACTCAAAAAAATTTTACTCATTCGGAAACAGCTTATATATTTTTTAAAATATTTTTGCCATATATTTCTCAAATACATTATGTATCTGATTTTTAATTAGCGAACGTTATCTTGATGGTAACTATATTTAAGAAAACCAACAAACTCATAAGTTACAAGCGCTTTAACGTAGATTTTCATAAATTATATGGTTTTCATTGACGTCTCGGTAGAAGCAACACGAGGGCTATTGGTGACGGGTTTTTGAATCTCGGTCGAGAGAAAATAATGACACCTCTACTGGTACCTCCCTTTCCTAACTTACACACACCGCGAACGGGAAGACTTTTACCCTCGACAGATTTAACGTATATCAACCCAGGCTACTCAGCGGGTCTTTCGTGGTATCAGAGCTCGAACCCACGACCCGACGAAAACCTCCAGCCGCGGTCCCCGACCATGATTACTAAATTACTGTGGCCACTTAGAATAAATTAAGCGTAGATATTTGAAATATGTTTATATTTATAAATGCCAAGGTATTTATTTAGCGTTGAAATTTATTTCCTGCAGACGTTTTAATTTTTTAACATTTAAAAATGTATCTTTGTCTAGAAAAGGATTTAAGACTTTCACTTCTTTATGGTAATTATTATCAAGTTTCTGAATGAATTTAATTGACATTGGAAGGCTGGTGTGGTTATTGAATAACGAGACTGATGCTGTAAAACATTTTATTTTGATGCCATACATATTTACTTATTATCACCTTCAATGTACACCCCTCCTCTATCCCTACAATACTCCACACGAACCTTCCATTGTTCGAAATAGTGCTGGAAGTCTTCTTCTGCCAGCTTCTTCAGGTTGCGTTTTCTTTATTTCTTTTCTTTCACATCTTCAATGATCCAAATCTTGTTCCTTTAAACTTCAACTTAGGAAACATATAGAAGCCGCATGGTTCAAGATCCGACTTATAAGGCGGATGGTCTAACACTGAGATGCACTTGACTCAAAACCTCTTGACAAATATTGTGGAATGAGTCAGTGTATTGTCTTGGAAAAATTTGCCTTACGGACATTTTTGTCAATTCCAACAGTCCCTAGCAATCGCACGAATACTTAACCAACGGTCAGATTGCACGATTACCGATTCTTACTATATTGTCATCCGTATTTGAAATGGGAGGGCGACCCGGGCGTGAATCATCTTCAATGTCTTCTCGGCCATCTTGAAAACACTTATACTACTCAAAAATACATGCATGTGATAAACATTCATTGGTATACACTTCTTCCGATAAATTATATGTTTCAGTAGCCATTTTACAAGTTTCAGGTGAAATTTCACAAGTTTGTTGCTCACTTATCAATTTTCCAGCGAAACAAAAAATAACTCCAATGCGAATAAAAGCTACGGCTATATAGATTTATTTATAGAAGCGAGAAGTACTGCATTCGAAAGAGAAGGCACTCTAAACAGCAGTCGGTTTCTAGCGTTTGGCGCATGCGTACTTTTTCTGTAGTAGTGTAAGTCTCGTTATTTAATAACCATACCTTCGTATACCTCAGATCACTATGGCCAAATCTTCAAGGTCATGAACTTCGTGGACAAGGAATGTTCAAATCAAATCGCAGGTTTCTGTCTTGATTCCCGAAAACAGTTTTGTTCCTTAAAGAAGGTCTCCAGACATTGAAAAAAATTAAATCTCAAGTCCTCACTTATGTTAGTGTAATGCAGAAGTTAAAAGACAGAGACATACTAGTCTCTTGAATGTGGCTTAGAGTTATGATATCCATTACACTAGTAGTCTTTTTATAGCTCTATGAAACTTAATTTAAATCAATTTAATTCAAATTCGTGAGATTCAGAATATTTCAGCACCTTACATAAATTATCAGTTCTTTTCAATAGTCTTATCTAAATTGATTTAAATATTTTAATAGTTCCACGTTATTATTATATACAATTCTGAAACGCAGTAACAATTTTACTCGGTGATTCATTCGAATTGATGTAGTAACCTTTTACTGATGTTCTAAATTATCAGGTTTTTCTCCAATAGAGATTTTAGTACATGTTATGCAGTTCAGTAAGTTATTAATTGAAATCTAAGTCAATTCTAAACTCACACATAATTCGAAAATACGTTATTCAAAATATTTAAGAATTCTTTAGTTCATTTCAGTTGTTTTTTTTTAATCTTGAGTTTGGCACAATATAACCCGCAAGGTTCCAGTACCATTCAATTTCATACATCTAACTAAACCAACCAATCAGTTGTCTCTTATTTAAATTTCACGGATCTTTAATCCTTTTTAAATGGTTGAAATGATCATTACTTCCTTCAAAAATAATTCTACTCAGTGGTTTATTCCAACTGATATTGTTTGTCCAAAGTATTGATGGCAACAACCTTGGACAACTAAACACAACATGTAAAACTGGTATCCAATTCCCCAAACAACTACCAAGTAACAAATTTCTTCCCAATTCTCATTTTAAATAAAATCCCATTACTGAATCTAATGTCTTATAAAATGTTTCACTTCATTCCAGGAAGCTGGAAGCGGCACATTAACTCGTAGTATCATCTGTACGGGAAGCAAAGGCAACTTTAATTGGCCATAACATCCTACGGGTGAAACACGGGCCGCATTTTAACAAGCTAGCTATCCTTCCTTTCGATTCGTTCGTTTATTTGTTTTGTCATTTTGGTCATGCTTTGCGCTATGTCGCCGACCAGGTGATTTATTGCTTATGATGTGATTGGTCGCTTCTTATTTTTTGTAAAGGGTGACAATCTTCAATTGGCTCTCTAGCGCTGAGGACATAAGGAACGATAAATGCTGCAGCTGTAAGTAGCTTTTGAATGTGTGGAAATTAAGCGATAAATTCACTGAAGAATGATTTTTCACAGTTTTGTGCTATTTTTTGCTTCTCATAAAAAGTTAATAGAAAAAACTTTTTTTTCCCTTAAAAAAATAATATATAAATCAGTTTTATTTCTTTTAAAAACATACATCATAATCTGAAGTTATATATGTAAAGATTTCAGTGAAAGGCAATTTTTTTTGAAGTAGAAGTTATATACATATAAAGAAATAAGTGTAGTAAAGAGCTTTGTTTAAAATCTTTTGATTTAATTTATGAAGTTTATTATACAGATGTATTGTCACAAGTGTTTATTATGAATAAAGAATTTTCGAAAATTTAGATATTCTAACAGAAGAAAATGTGCTGTGAAACGAACAATAAAAATTTTCAAAATATTTTTATGAATATTTACGAATCAATCTGACATTAGTACATTTCAAAAACTTTTTTTAAAATTTTGTTAGAATAAATTGTAGACAACGGTTTCTCCCAAAAGTAACTCAAAATAACTATATATGTGAATAGTAGAAGGTTCTGGAAAACGCAATTAACGTGATTAAATAATTTACTGTATAATGTTCAATGATTATTCATCAAACTAAAAATAATTAAATAAACTGTAGCGTGATCAAAAACGGGTGAGCGTTGATTTGAAATATGTATTAATTTTGAGTAATCAGTGTCATGATGTAGATTCTGCTGTATCACTTAAGGCTCCCGTCTACCCGCCATTTTGATTTCGTCAGCTTAATGTTAATTCTATGGGATTTCGACTTTAATTCTCATATCTTTACTATTTGATCTATTTGAATGCGATAAAGTGCATCTGAAAGAGCAAAAAATAATGAGTGCTTCTGTGGAATTACTTTTTTCCTCCAGTTTTTAAAAATATTTTTATTCTTATTTTAATGATTCGTTTGTAAGTTTTCCAATCTTTAAAAATTATTTTAAAATATTTTTAAAAACCGGAGGAAAAAAGTAATTCCACATAAGCATTTATTATTTTTTGCTCCTGCCAATGCATTTTATTGCAATAAAATAGGTTGGATAGTAAAGATGTAAGAATTAAAGTCGAAATTCCATAGGATTAACATTACGTCAGCGAAATCAAAATGGAGGGTAGACGGGAGCCTTAACCGAAACATTTAATTCTTGCGGGACAATTTATAAGAGATAATTCGTTTTTATTAATTAGTTATACCAGTAATTTATCAGGTTTAATGGAAAAATAATTATATATATAAAATCGAATAAAAATTAAACTCAATTAGAATTAAGATTAATGCAACATCGCTGTTTTTAGTTAAGTTAGTTTATGAGGTAAAATTACACACACAGATATAAACACACACAAAATGCATTATAAGGAGCAGAGGTTTTTATACTATGCAAAAAATTTGTAATTTGAACTATTTTATACTAAGACTTTCGATACCATAATTTTTAAATAAGGATTAGTCTATCATTTCAAATAACTGCCTTCTTACAGTTAAATGTTAAAGTAGGTTTTCTGCAACTAAATTACTTAATGATCAATTTAGTTGTTATGAAGAAATTGAAAAGTTTTCTGATACTCGAAATATTTCTCTGAAACTCCTGTATCTTAACACAACAAAATATCGCAGCAATTAATATCATTGACTAAAGGCTCCTGTCTATCGCGGATTTTGATTTCGTAAATATAATTTAACGGAATCAATACTTTCGTTCCCGAATCTAAACTATTTTGCTTGTTTGAATGCAATAAAATGCATTCGAAAGAGCAAATAATAATGAAGGTTTCTTTCTGAGGAATTACATTTTCTCCCTGATTTTTGAAAATATTTTTCAAAGGTCAGAAAACCCACTTACGAATAATTACAATGGGATTAAAAAAATTTAAAAAACAGAGGAAATATGTAATTTTACAGAAACATTCGTTATTTTTTTATTTACCTTCGTTTTTATTCGTTATTCGTTTTTCTTTGATCTTTCGAATGCATTTTATAATATTCAAATAGATAAAATAGTCTCGTTTTGTGGAAGGAAATAGAACTTCCGTAAGTTTCGCATTACCTTTACGAAATCAAAATGGCCGGTAAATGTGAACCTTAATCTGTGTTTACTTTGGAAATGAACAACATGGACTTCACATGAGATCAATTGAGTTCTCCCAAAATCCTCATCCCACGGGAAAATTTTGTAACCTCATATTAGTAACATTTAAGAGATTCTATTTTTTACTATCAGGTGAATAAAAGTTGAGGTTGAAGGCGCAACAGCCAAATCAGGCTACTATGATGCCCCAAGTAATGTGTATTCGTGATACAGGTGTTAGAAAATATTGAAAGAAAACGAAAATTGGTTCACAAAAAGAGGAGTCATAGATAGAAAAGTATCACTATGGTATCTGGGGATGAATCATCTGTGTTTAACAAAGATTGGAAATCCCATGGGAAAGAAAAGATTGCTAGTGTTCCTCACAATCATTTTCCATACAAAAATCAATGACAAATCGGCTTTGGATCCTGTGGCTTTCAAACCCTTAGGAGTTTGCAAGCCTGATATTTCCAACTCCTGGTATGATGAAGTTTTATTAAGTTTGATATTGTTTGTTGGAGCTAATTTGAAATTATATAATCCCACGATGCTCTTAAAAAAGAAGTTGGTAGCTTAAATTTACATCTCTGCTAAACAATTATCTTGGCCTGAAGAAGTGTCTTGTTTTTCTTTTCAAAAGCCTGAACAAATATTTTGCTCTCCAAATGTATTAGCGATATTTTTCACTGAATAAAACAAGCTTATTGAATTTAAAATTCATTCCGCATGAGCTATCACATGTCTCGAACTAGCAAACCCCAATTATTTACAAATAAAATTATTATAGTGTCTTACCATGAATAAGAAGAAACATCAATATCATTCAGCAAAAAATAAAAAATTATATTATTGCAATAAATTTAAGCTATTAGTCCTTCATTCCAATAAAGAACTAATGGCTTAAGTTTATAGCAATAAAGTATACGGCAGCATGTATCAAATGCCATCGTATAACATTTTTCCTGAATATATATTATATGTATAAAAGGAATACTTTTATTATATGGTTAATGGAACCTTGAAATATATCACATAATTCTAAGCCACTCTAATTAAACTTAAAAACAATGAAAAAAATAATAATGAATTCGGAAAAATAATTTTTAAAAATTTTTACTCAAAATGTACCTATATATACTGCACTGTATAATTCCTGAATTGATAAAGGATATAGATAGTCAAAAAAGATTATTTAAACTTTATTTTTATAAAAAAGAATTCCGAAAGATTTTGCGAAAACAACCATTTTGCTTTTAACGAAATTTCTTTAGAATTTGTTTCCTTTTCTTCTTCATTTGCTGATGCTCAGTTCCAGTAAGATCAGCATTAGATAGGTCTTTCAAATGTTATTCCGACAATTCTCCAGGATTTTTTCAACTTACATTTTTAAAGCTTAGATCTTTACATTTGCAGAAACTTCACCTATAATTTTCCGACAGCAGTATTTTTGCCAAAAAAATCGATTCGAGCTGAAGGAACAATCGAAAATCTCCAATGCTTCCAAATGTTTGTATCGTGAAAAAAAAATGCACTAATCAAAATTTGTATCGTATATTTCAAGGGATTGTATAAGAAATTTGATGCATATTAAATAAAGCTACATTAAACAAGGGTATCCTGTATATATATATATGTGTGTGTGTGTGTGAGTTGATGAGTGTGTATGTGTGTATGTATATATGCATTCATAAGTTCTCATTATTTGTTTCATACTACAGTCTTTTTAATAAAATTAGGTATCAAATCTTAGATTTTTGAGGGATTTTGATACTCTGTCATCACAATGTTCTCCCTCCCCTCGACTTAAGTAAAAGCAACATCAGCATTATTCAACATGCTGAAAAATCATTCACGTTTGTAAGTCAAGTCATTGGACATTCAATTCAATGGACCAAATGTGAATCTGTCTGAAGTTCTTCTATGATGGCACGGGGCGGGTGAAAGATAGGAATAGAAATGAAGAGGAGTTCAAGGTGTGTCTGCCCTTTTTCCTCAATGGAAAATTACGAGCTACAAACAACCTTTAGAGAAAACCTACACATATATTTGAAACTGGTTTGCTCTTAAAGAACGCGGCGCTAAATTACGAGAGAGAGAAAAAAAAATGATCTTAGAAGCTGTGGTAGTGATGGGGGTAGGCTAGAACAAATCCCAGTTCAGTGCACTCTTCGAAGTAACACATACCGCAACGTTCAAGTTGCAATCTATAAAAGAACTTTAGAAAGGGAGGGATGGAACACAACGTAATCCGCCCTCCCTTTACCTTTCGAAGAGATTTTCATTATTTTTTTTCTCTTTCCTTCTCAGTTTTATCTTTCTTTAACCCTTCCCGTACTGTTTGCTCGCATACGTGACACCATTACGTTCTTCGTTATCGATGGAGTGGAGTTGTTTTGTTGCTGGATGTCGTAAATTTTTTGGAGACTGTCAGATTCAGAGTGTCACACAATTTTGATGCGATAGTGTATCCGCATTGTACCCCCTTCTTTCTCGACCGAGAAAGAATTAAAAAAGAAAGAAATCGTTTTTCAGCCCCAAGACATTCGGACTTTTTCTTTTTTGGAATCACGCGCTAGTGTCTCCTGAGACATGATATATAAACATCATCTCTGAAGGGTTTCGTTGATTACATGTGAAAGAACATTTAGGGCGGAAAATAAATTATATTTACGAACTGGATTCTCACAAATATTTTTGAGGCGTGTTTTTTGTATTATGTGTGTGCACTCGATTATTTTACTTGTGTGTGGTGAAATGAAGATGATTTTGATATAGTTTCGACACTGGTGATATATAACGTTGTTTTCGATATGATTATTTATGTTTAGGATGTATCAGTAGATTATTATGTTGTATGATGAATATTTTTTTCGGTCTCAAATTGCATATTTGCCTTACTTCTTAGTCAAAATATCTCTCGTATCGAACCTTTCGTAGCATAAAAGGCAAGAAAAAAAGTTTTGAGCTATTTTAAATAATTTTCTTGGTTTATTTAATAGTTAGAAGCAAAATGAGCTGCAAAAGTGTAAATCTTATTTATTTTTATCAACATTCAATTTTCTTTTCCTCGCTCACAAAAATGAAGCAATTTGAATGCTTTACAACTGTAGTTTCTCAATTTTTTTCTTATCGTACCCTTTAGTCGAAAAATTATGATTCGAAATGCTTTCAAGGCATGATTTATCATTGATTGCATACATAGATGTGTCTTTGAGTATTTATACTTTTTTTGCAGTTGCTCACTTGTGCAATTTAAGACCTTGTTTCGAAGAGTGCAAATACTATATTTTGAGAACCATTCTCCCCCTTTTCATGATTGATGCAGTGGCAAGGCCCTGGTGCCTCGTAGGTTTTCTGTGGGGGCTCTTTGCCGAATGATTACTGGTTACATAAAATCACTGACTTTGATTCATGGTAGAGAAGTTTTCACTATCTGTTGCAAATGTATCACACTTACCTGGATCGTATTCCGGCTTGTACAAGACTGGACAAAGTTGATTTACATGAACACTGTTTAATGGTGCTGGAGTTTTTGAAGGTCAGGTTCTCGGTTTAACCTTTTTTGGAGCATATAGAATTAAAGACAACAATTTCAGAACCATTTCTTTGTCATTATTAAGCACAAAATAATTATTACCTTGAAACACAAGTTTCATTACCAAAATAGTTCAAATAAGATTTCAATTCATAAACAACACATGTTTCCTTTGTTTTGATACGCATCTAGTGGTCATGGTCGCGAACTTATGACTTTCAATATTCTAGAAGAGTAAAAAGTCAAAGTCGATTACCTGTTTCGCCATAGACAGTCGGATAGTGTAAGTAAGAGAAGGGGGCGGGGTACTGTTCATTAAGTTTCGTCTGGTCTCAAAATCCTCAGGTGGCCTCCCCTGGAGTGGAAATTAAGAGAGTGAGGCACCAGTACCATCCTTATCATTGGTCGTGGTTCTAATCAACGATGTTCTTCATCA
>BMAW01093711.1:90808-107566 GCA_019974015.1 Nephila pilipes
ACTTTCTTGATCAAAATAACTGATTTATTTATTTATGTATACACATCAAATTTTTGGGGGGGATAGGCTGCAAGGAGGTTAGGCTGCCACATGATAGGCATACAGTAAGAGCAGTTTTTCTCGCGATTTTTTTTAAGGTAAGGAGAAAAGGAAGGAAAGAGGGGTGGTGAGGACTTGCCCAATCTGTTCTTCTTTCAGCTAGGGTAAGAATAGGACAAAGTGTATTTTTGCGACTTTGGATGAAAAAAAAGATAGAAAAAGAATAGACGTTTAAGGAAAGGGAGCCATTTTTTTTTTTAAAGAAAGTTTTTATTTCTTGTCTTTAGTTATTTAAAAGAATTTAATGTAAAAAAATGTTTTGAATTGTATTAAAATCCTTTAAATTAAAAGAGGGTTAGATATATATTAAAATATTACTGTTTTTTTTTAAATCATAAAACTGCTCCAGCTTTCAAACTATGGTATATCTCTTTTTAAAATACGTAAATGGGGCAGGATAAAAATAATGTAAAAAAGTACTGCAGATCTTTTTCAAAATGCCCCTCTATAAGTTTTACTAATAAGTAAATAAAAATATAATAAACATTTAATTTAAACGGGAATGATGAAAAGAATAGTGATAAACTTTCTAGAGAAGAAAATATAAATACTATACTTTTTGTTAGTATCACTAGAAGCAAATATTAAGATATTTACTTCTTTAAACTATTAATGAATTCGTTTGACACAACTCATTTTTGTAATGAAGAATTTTAAAAGCATGAAAAAAAATTTCAACATCCCTTTTCAAGAATTTTTTTATAGTGTTAACTTAGAGACAGGGAAAGAGAATTATATGAAGTATTGTTTTGAATTATTGTAATTATTTTATATTTTCTAAAAAAAAGAAGGAAAGAAAAGAAAACATCTGCACAATTTGATATTCTTCTGGAGTAAAGAAAATCATTCATATCTTTTATCTTTGATATTTGGGGAAAATTTGAGAAACAAGGGGAGGAAACATTATTTTAAGTACTATAACCACACTTATTACATTAATCAAATTCTAACGATGCCAAGCAACAGAGGATCGACTGGCGATCAGGTGAAACAAAGAGGAATGCATCAGAGAAGGCCAAGGGCAGGAAAAGTGTACATGTCGTGACATTCCATCACCTTATTGTTTTTGATATTTGAAGTTATACGTATAACTGATGTCCGTATGTAACATATCGTTAACAATAAAATACTATTATACTAAAGAATACTTTTATTAAGCTTAAAACGACTCCTCGCTATAACTGGCGTTAAAACGGAAGCCCAACGACCTCCCACAATACTCTAATCTATTTTTGGATTCAACCAAAAAGTTCAAGTCTAAAAAGAGAAAGTTTAAATAAAGCAAAAACGATTCTGAAACATTCACTCAGCTTAAGGATCACAATTCTCTGGTCATACTTATAAACTTAATACTTACCAAATATGCCAATGATAGTAAGAACTAAACGAAAACATCCTTTCATCGAAACATTATTATATTAGATGTATAATAGACTTTAAATTATGATAAAGAAAATAGTAAAAGAGAAAGAGCACTTTGAGGAAATTTACGCACCATTGGTGTAGTTTCCCCCTGTGATTTCAAATGAAAGTGGTTTCAAAATGTACCATAACATTTGAAAATCATTCCCTTCTTTGATTCCTCCTGGGGTTATCAATTTAATAGTGATTATCAAACATGTTTATATAAGAATGTAACAAATTTCTTTCTTTCTTTTTTTGTTTACCCGGCTTTTTATCGTTACCAAGTCACCTGATACAGATAAGTATCAGTTTTCGGTATTAGTATCAATTGAATAAAAACAGTATAACAATTTAAGAATTTTAATCTCCTAATACTGAAAGCTGATTGTACTTTTATTCTAATGAAATATTAACGTATATTATAGATTCCATTGCACAAAATTTTTAGAACACCATTTTTATGAACTTCAAAATGTTTAATATTTTAATAATTAGGGCTTTGCTGATTTAAATAAATGGTACTTAAAAGTTGGGCAGAAAAATATTTTTCAAGATCAATTTCTGCTTGATACTTGAACATTTACTTCAACAGAAGATTTATAAGTATTTGTATTAAATCTTCTGATTATTTTATCGAATAATAACTGATTTAAGACCCAGTAATAAACTGATTACTCAGGTAGTTCTCGAGAATTTACTTGAAATTCATTAAACGAATCATGCTTTCTGAGTTTCGTATACACTGATAACATTAATTCATTTATTAATATTGTTTTCTTAACTGTCAATTAAAGCGTTATCAATAGATCTATAACATTATGAACATCATTATCAACTACTAATCTATCTCTTGTCTGTTTAATATGTGTCGTAAGTTGAAATATGTTAATAAGCTCGATAAAACGACACACTCGCAATCTATTAATCAACAGAATTTGCATATTTAAAATTAAATGAAATATTTGTTTGAACAATGAATGATAAACAGACACAATGATACTTACAAAATTAAGTCTTAACATGAATAGGATTACTAAGTTGTGATATTATTGCTATCACTGTTTTACTTTTAGGTTTGTTTATCTATTTACTATTTTAAAGAATTGTGCCATGAAACTGGTCATATTTGACAGACATTAATGACATTATACTGTTTGGAAGGTTAAAGGATTATTTATTATAAAAGTTACTTTGTTTGAGACATTGTCTGAATCTTATAAAATTAAATTTTAATAAAATGTCACAAGTTAAATACAATGAGAATAGGAGTCATAGACCATAATATATCAATCTGAAATAAGTTTGGAATCAAAAGATGGGAATAATCCAGTTAACAATTCAGTAAGCTCAACAGTTTATCAGCCCGTGCTCATCTCGGGCATACGAATCACATATATCCATCTCCTCCCGAGTGTAGTTCGGGCAATATAAAACTTTATTCAGAGTCGCTAATTTTCCCAGATTATTTTTTATATGCTTCGATGCCTTATATTGACTTTTCTAACTATTAAATTGTAGTACTATACAATTTTTCTTAACTGGAAGCTCAAAGTGAAAGCGGCCTGAAGATCTGGGTTTTTTGTAAGATGTTAAGTAGCATTTATAGATTTTTTTTATCCTATCGTTTATTATCATGACTTTCGCACAACCTGGTAATTCTGATTTGACTAACTCTGATTTAGACAATGGGAAGATGAGTATAGTTAAGATATTTTGGAATAAGATTATTTTGGTCTTGGATTTTTTTCTGAAACTGATAGTTATTCGGGTTCAGAAAACCCGAACTATGCTCGTCAGTTTTGACCAGTGAATGCAAATGTGTGAAATTCAGCTTCGCCATCTTTTGAATTTCTTGGGATGGTGAATGAAGCATTTTGCAATATTTTGAATATTTTTGAGATATTGAAATTTTTCCATTGATTTTCAATGAAATAAATCATTCTTTTGCTCAGTATTTGACAATAGTATGTCAATGATGCTTTTCTATTTAAAATAAATTTACAAAAATAAGCATTGAAAAAAATTGACATTTTTGACCAACAAATTCAGGATAAATTGAGCCTGAAAGAGGCTATAATTACATTGGAGGATTTATAAAAATGGAGTAAAACATTTTGAGAGCAAATGTGGTAACCGAGTGGTCTTGTTTAAGAGTTTATGGCTAGCGTTGTATCAGTCGATCCGAAAGTTCGATTCATGAATCTATCAAGGTTTCGTCGTTCAAAAGGGTTGCTTAAAAACTTAATTTAAGACAAAACTTAAACTTAAAAACTTAAGACAGTTTTTTAAACAAACAAAATTTGTGACGGCAAACTATACTTGTTCGCCTCTTGGCCATAGCTAAACTCAAAGCACTAACGCTAAAAGTCAATAAAGCGTTCAATAAGACGTCACACAGGTTTCAACACTAAGTTTATCGACAAATTGCTAGTATAACGACAAATATAACAGGCTCTCCCCAGATAACGCCCTAAATATATTAACTTGATCTACCAATAACAAACTAACAGACTCTTACCACTAATGTCAAGTTGAGGCTGTCTTGACTTCTAACTTTCATTAAGCAGCCGATAACTTGTAATAATTCTCGATCTTGGCATCGACTCTGGAACTATTGCCAAACGCTAGAATCACTCGTCCTCTTTCGTGTATCTCAAATTTAATTTTTATAATTCCTATCTCCCTCGTTTCACTTTATTTCTACCTGCTTGTAATTTGAATATTCACGTTTCATTTTTGGTCGGGCAAAGGTTGTTTAACAAAGACAACCAATCTTAATTGAAAGTCTCCAAGATTAGTGAAGAGAAAACCGCGAATAGCCCAACGTCACAAACTTACCTATCTCAAACTGTTTTACGCATGATTTCGAATTACGATGGTCAACAAAAGTTTGATTCACATCTATCATCAAGTTTATTTCTCGTGTTATCAACTTTTATTTCAAACCGTAAGGTCTTGACCATGTAAAGGTTTGCCGAGATCCTCTCCTGCAAGTCTCAATCACCAAAGACAAGAGTAAAAGCACCTAATAACTGGTTCGGTAGCTGAAGGCGTAGCAAAAAGTTAGCTGAAGAGATTTCTGAGAAACCAAAGATATATACCCAGATCAAATTCGCGTCCCTCAAATCAGCGTCACAAAGGTCAACCGACTCCCACCAGAGTGGATGGGGACAAATATTAATGTCAAAGTGGTGATCTATGACTTAACACTAGAAGCACTAGATGGTATAAGATCTCAGTTCAGAACTAGCTTCAACACAATACTTGCTTTAAAATGTCTAACTAGGGTAACCTGCTCATAAGTCATTACTAGTGATATAACCAGTTACGTCACATGTATGAAATAGACCCACAATATAAACTAGAGACTGCTGAGGACGTTAACAGAAACGTTCCAAAAAGTTCCACGCAACAACAAGAGATGTATATTAGTTGCAGTAATGGCTCAAAAATAATCTCCTCGAAATATCATTCAGAAAGTCTTTCAACAACAAAAAGACTTTCCTCTCTAGAAAGGAGTGTGAGGGGATCCTCTCCCGCAATTTACAGCTAACAAGGATAGGAATAAAAAGGCCCCTAGTAACAGACCTGACAGGTAATTCCTTTCCGACTCAGTTGTTACGGACGTTACAAATGACTCATTGGACAACATTAAGATATGAAGTTCGAATCATCCTGTCACCAAGGCAAGGTAAATGGTAAATGGGGTGACAACATTTAACTTGAAGATATTTAGAATTCATGCCTCTTCCAACTTCACTTTTCCGGGAATGAAATGTTTAGTTCTGTATCGGGTTTTTGAGCTATATTGTATTTCATTTAATGAATATCTCTTAAATTATTATTTGACTATTTAAAATAAATATTATGTTAGAATAAGGATTATGTATTTTCAAATAAATAAATGTACACTACAGTATCTTAGTACCCATTGGAATTTTTTTTAAGAAGGAAAGGTTTTGTAATCTGAGATGACGTTACCCTTTATGGTAGATGTGTCGGAAATTCGAGCATTCGATACACTTTATTTCGAATGCAGAATTTGTGTGTGCTCCATTTCCAATATTTTCCCTACTTTCTAAATGAAATTGAGCTATAAGTAAGAAACAATTAAACAACACCTACTTCTTGTTAAGTTTAGTTAAATTATACTGTTTGTAAGATTGATTTCTCTCTAAAATTAAAATATTTTTCAGTGCGAAGAACCTTACTGGAGTGGAGTCAATATGAAAATTGATTGGCTAACTCAAACGTCTACCTTGTCATCTGAGTATATTTAAAATTCCGAGGGCAATAGGCTGTGGTTAGCACATATTTGTGTCGGGAAGGAACAAAGGTCTCGAAAAGTATCTTATAAAACAATACCAAAACCACCATATCATGTTAAATGTACTTACAATTTTAGAAATTGAATAAAAAAAATGATGTCACATTCGTTTCCTTTGATGAAAAGCAACATAAATAGTAATCCGAGATTGATCAATTGGCCTATAGATTTTTGTGGTCTTTAAATAAAATAAATATGCATTTCAAGTTAGAGAGATTGAATTGGATAAAATAATACTAATATGTTTTCAGAAAAAGGATTCCGATTTTTTTACAAAATTGATTAAAGCAGTGTGAAAGAAAAACAAAGCTTAAAACGATCACTTTGAAAATGAAGATTTTTTTTCAGAATTCGAGATTACCTGGAATTCAAAAATTATGAAACTTACTGCGAATTACATGTTTATCAAAAATTAATAGTTTCAAATATCAATTTCTACGAATTTATTAGTTTACGACATCCCAAATCAAATTTTCTCTGTGAATTATAAATTATTCGTCTGCGAGAGATGTCCCCAAAGTAAAATCTGACACTCAAAGAAATGTTTTCCTGCAAAGTTGACCATACTGTGTTCAAGATCAAAATCTTGGTTATAGAATGCGCACGTGTTTGTCTCAGTCGGAAAAATCTTGTAGTGTCGTGTTGTAATGAGTGTCTGGATTCCGAATCTTGCAAGCCGCGGTATGGGGAGGATAATCTGGTTTCTCTTCGTGAAGGGGGAAATCCACCGTGCCAGATTTTTAACAAAACGAAAACTGCTTACGGAGGTTTCACGAATTGTATTAATGAGTTCAAGTGTTGTCGTGATGATAAGATGGCAAAAAAAAAAAAAAAAAAAAAAATCAAAAACATTGTTACGGACTCATATTTATAGTCTCAGTCTTTCGGGACTGTCAATGTTCTCCTCATTTAATTTTTGCTCCTGGAGGTAAGCAATTAATACCAAGAGGTACTGAGAAACCCTAAAAAAACTATCAAAGGTGATACAGAACAAGAAAAATGGGAATGTAAACGAAGAGAGTGTGTTTGTTGCATGATAATGCACATCTCCACATTGCCAACGTCATAAAGCAACTCTTGAACTCATTAGGTTGGAGAATTATCAATTGCCTCTCTCACAACCTTGATCTAGCACTTTCAGATTTCCCCACATTTAATCATCTCTCTGAAATCATTTATAGGAACCAAGGCAGTATGAAGATGAAAGAAAAACAAATCAAAACTGTTGTATCGGCCCAAAAAATTATAGTTTCTACCTCTTGGGACGATAAAGGGAATCTCCTCGTATAGTTTCTTCTCCTGAGTAAGTAATTAAAGTCGAGCAGTACTAAGAAGCCCTAAGACATTTACTAAGGATGGCACAGAACAAAAGAAGAAAAATGTGAACAAAGAGAGTGTATTTTTTTCCCATGACAATGCACGTTTCCGCAGAGTCAACGACACAAAGCAACTATTGGACTCTTTGTCTCTCTCTCTCTCATCAATTCACTTCTCTCACAGCCTTGATCTGGCACATCCAGATTCTCATCTTTTCACTTCTCTGAAGTCATTTATGGGTTGAAAAAAGTTTTCGGACCCCCCCCCCAATGTGGGCCAGAGTGCTATCTATCAATGGGTCAGATAAGGTAGCGGGAAAATTTTTTACCAGGTTTATTAAAGCTCGTCCATCGATTCACAAATTGCATTGAGAAGGAAGGCTACTGTGACGAGAAAAAGTTCTTAATGTTTGTATACGAATAAGTAAATTTTTCAAATGATTTTTATCTTTTCGATTTTTAAGAAATTGGGTACTCTTATTTTCTTAACAACCTTCGGAATTAACTATACTGGGATGATTTAACCATTATTAAATGTCCATAATTTCTTAGACAGAGGTGATCATATAAAATAATAGATTCCACCATTAGAAACGGAATTGAGTTAGAAGTCTTAAATCCCTCGTATTGCGAAGAGTAGAAGTTAGGTGAGATAATACCAACGCAGATATTGTCTCAGTTATCTGACTGAATTTGGAAGATACGAAAACAGACGCCATTAACTGTTGTGCAGCTCCTTGCTTGGTGCTGATTGGAACAAACATAAATAAATTGAATTCTCCCTCTTCCAATTTCTGATCCATAAACATAAAAATAAGTCACCTTAATATCTTTCATTATTTAATATATATTCATACTTTTAAATTATGACAAGAAAAAACAAGCAAGAAAATGCTTTTCAAAGGCAATGTGTTTAAGTAATTATGGATTCCTATTGAAAACAAAATTAATAGATAATTCACATATTTCAAAAATCTACGATTTACTTGTAAGGCATTGATAAATTGGTTGGTTTCATTAAAGTCACACTAGAAGCAACGCGAGGGCTATTGGCGACGGAACACACAATTTTGAATCTTGGTCAAGTGACGAGGACGACACCTGAGCTGGCACCTCCCCCTTCTAAATTCCACACCACGCCAAAGGGAGGAATTGGAGCCACGACAAATTCAACGTGCATCAGCCTCTGTTACACCACGGATCTTTAGTGGATTCAGGTTCGAACCCAAGACTAGACGAAATCTATCCTCCTCGATTCTGCTCCCATGACTATTAGGCTACCACGACCACTTATCAGTAAAAAAAAACGGCTCCTGAAGAGATGGTTTGCAAAAAAGAAATTAGACTATCCTTCGATTTTGAGAATTTCAATAATTGCTTTTTCTGCTTGTAAATTGTATATTATTTTCATAATATTTCTGCTGTTTCTTTTATGGCCGCGGTAGCCTTGTGGCCATTGTCGTGGAGTCGCGACTGGCAGTTTTCGTTCTGTCATGGGTGTTCAAGCTTTGATGCCACTAAAGGTCCGCCGTGTAACCCGGGCTAATCCACGTTAAATCTGTTGAAGTTCAAAGTCCTCCCGTTGGCCTGGTGTGGAATTTAGAACAGGGAAGTGCCAGCTCAGGTGTCGTCCTCGTCACTTGACCATCACTTCAAACTTTCGAAGTCCTTCGCCAAGCTCGTGTTTCTTCTATTACGAAGTTAATAAAACCAACCAACCGATGCTAACTAGTAAAATGAAATGTGGGTAAAGGAATTATCTTAGAGTTAAATCACAATATAGAATTTTTTGCATCTGTGTTTTATTCACCCCCTTCCTCAGAAAGCGACAGAAGAATTAATTAGATAAGCATTAATTTGCATTGAATACAAACAGGGATGTCATATGTCCTGCACAATATTCATCCTGTTCCCCATAATTATGAAATCTATCACAAATAAAAAAAATTAACAGATTTTGTGCATAAGATAGTACCATAGAAACTAATGAATGTTGTCATAAAATGTACTTTTTTTCTAATTTATATGAATTTCGGAAATGAATAGATGCGTTGTTCACTATCGATCACAGAACACGTTGGGTTTAATCAACATTATAAAATAAAGGTTAAGTCATTCTTAAAGAAAAGAAATCAAGTGATGAATACTGAATAATTTTTATAATAAGCACTGTGAATAAAATTATAACTCAATTGTTTTCATTAGATGTATTTAAAAGGGCCAAAAGGAAGTTTAAGAATTAAAATGATTTGTGAAACTGAAAAATTTCTCGAGAAAAATTGCCGCATAATTTTTCATTTTTGTCCCGCAAAACTTAATTTTAAATATTAAAACTCTAAGTACAAGAGATTTTAGATATATTTACTGGAATGCTTTTTACTAACATAAAAATCATCTTCGATGCCTATTTGAAGAATATTCCATATAAAACCATCTGTAATCACTGAATAAATCTTCTAGTAGCGTCACTGCCTTAAACATTGATAGAGTAATCAATATAGAAATTGTACTGGCTAGATAAAAGCCATGTTTTTTTTTACCTCCTTCGCCCACTCTGTCGAACTTATCCTTCGCAATTTGTTTCCATCGGCGTCCTGGGTAGCGTACCAGCAAAAGAAGGAAAAAAAAAAAAAAAAAAAAAAGATCAGTTGGGAAAGGGGAGAAAAGAAAAGAAACCATGGGAGAAAACCTCGAATAGCAATGAGATCGGCTCTTCCAGTGCCGGAGATCGAGTCTCATTCAAAGCACGATCCTCATCTCACCAATGAGTAGTAGGGAAAAGGTTGGCGATGGGGATTTCTTCTCCAGAGGATTTTTCCCCAACTGAAGAAAATCGGCGGTATACTGCTGTTCTTGTGTTCTGATTGATAAAAAGACATAAAGACATGAATTGGAAATTAATAGATAGTTATAGACTCCCAAAGGGAAAAAAATAAAAAGAAATTAGAAGAATAAAATAATAATAATAATAATCAAATATTTGAAAAATTAAACTTTTTTAAAAAAATCATTTCATCGGATATGAAATTATGAGTAAAAAGTAATGTAACTTACGATAGAGAGAGAGAGAGAGAACTAACATTTTAAACGATTTTTATAACTGAAAAATTTACTCATTTCATCAAGAATCTGTAAAAATGAGATAAAGCAAAAATATTACCAAAATAAATAAATAAATAAAATTTTTGTATGTATTATAGTTAAATATCTTCACGCAAATAAAAATTTCTTGAATACTTATTAAAAAATACATTTTTTTTTTAAAAAAAATTATGAAATGATTACGTATATTTATTTAATTTTACATTTCCGTTTTAGTTTAGAAGACATTTTTTTAAGAAAAATTTAGAATATTAAAAATTGTAAATTAACACAAGGAACAATTTATCAAGTATTTTAGATATTGATTTAAAATATTTGTTTAATGTAATTTCAATAAATAATTTCATTAGAAAAAAATTCACCTAAAACAATAAAAATAAAATAAAAAAATATATACTTACAAAATATTCTTATCATTATTGCATGCAATATTTTTTTCACTGGATATTCTTCAAAATGGAATATAAAAATGAAAAGCTTTCTTTGTGTATATTGATGAAACTTAAATAATCGTACAGCGATTCGAATGAAAAGAAAAATTTATTTTCATTAATATAGAAAAGAATACAGTTTGCTTGTATTCAAGTTACTTTATTACCAGAAGGACATATTAACTAAAAATTGGAAAATATTTTAAAATTAATTATATGCACAATTTCACTACTGCATCCCTATTGAAGGGCGGGGGGAATTAAATTATTGATGCATGTAAATTTTTCAAAACGTGTATAGTTCATTAAAAAAAATATGCAGATTTAAATTTGAAGATATTAAAATTTTTACATGCTTCACCTTGATAGTAAATATCTTTTAATCATCTGTTATGATAGAGATATATTTACAATTAAGATATCAAATTTATCTTGCACATTTCAGATATCCTTGTCTATTACTTATTCCTTTCATGTTGTTAGCAAACCGAAGAAGACTAGCAAACATCAACGAATCTCAATCCCAGATCGCATCTCCCATCCACAACCGATCCGGATTTTCTCAAGGGTTCTCTTTCCCTACAGGGAATTCCTCTTAGGGATTTTCTCTCTCCTCCGATTCGCTCCTTCCCATCTTCTTTTCCTCCGAGCATCATTCCTCCTTACCGCATCCTTCACCATCTTTCCTCATCAGGAATTCCTCGCACGGGGCACCCCATAGAACCCATCCCGGAACAAGACGGAACGGGCAACCTAACACCCCCCAAAAATCGACAATAAAGAAGAAGGGGGAAAAAAGAAAAACAGCCCATGGACTTGCATCCACTGGTCCGCGCCCCTATAAAATATTAATAGCCACACTCTAACTCCCCCTTTCGATATGTATGCAGGGGGGAACGTAAAAAGGAAGGAGGGCAGAGCGAAGAGAAGGAAAAAAAAGCTAAATAAAAGGCAAAGGCAACTACTAAGTCATGCAGCTCTGGGGGAAAAGGCTTCATTACAATTGCTAATAGCCGAAGCCGGAGCATAGGAGAGAAAGAGAGAGAGAGAGAGAAATCTCGTCTGAATTCTGGGCATGAGAACGTCTTTTGCATAGAGAGCCTATCCTCGCGGTGGCAGGCGGCACCGGACGCTGCAGAAGCTTCTGGTCCACCCTTGTCGTCAGTCGACGGCTTTTTCGCTTGCCGGTTTTTAGGTTCCCGTTTTGGGAAAAAAAAACCTTTTGGCCAGAGGGACACCCCTCCTGCCCGTGGTACGCACGGTTTCCTTACCACTGCGAGGTTGGCTCCAAGTGCAAATAGGTAAGATTTATCATAATTACAAATATCTGCATCCCAAGGAAAAGTTCTGGAGACAAAACGTGTCCACAGATTCAGTCCTTGATGCCACATTTAATGATTTAAATTTATCTTAGATAAAACCTCAGATACCCACCTAAGTAAATGAAGTGGTATGATTATGCGAGGCACGTTGAAAGGATGTCCAATGGATATCTGAGACGGCCATGACTATCATGTCGTTCAATTGTAAAAGTATACCATCTTGCATTGAATATCAAATTGCATCAAACTGTTCAAGCTTAAGGGTTATCTTTTTATATTATACGTTTTCCTCTGGTTTGTTAAGCAAATTTATGCAACTTATACAATTTACAGGTGTGAGCATAGAGATAAGAATCGTTCTCAAGTTCGAGAACCTATGCATATGTGTGGAGCTCAAAAATCGTGTTATATACTTCACAGGTATATGAATCGAATTATAACTCCCTTATGACGATAACTTTTACATTTTCGTAAAATTCTGAGATGCTCAGTTGTATTGCAAGCGTCCTAGCATTAATATTTTTGATTCGATGTTGATATCTGTTTAATCATACAATATTTTAAGGAAAATAGAGTTTCCAATTTTTGAATCAATGACAAAGAATCTTGAAGCGAATGTTTGAATTTCAGAGTGATGACAACCAATTCCTATAAATTAAAAAAGAATATTGACGCAGATTTCTTATGAGTGTAATATTCTATGAGTATTATATTCTTTTACTCAATATTTTAAGTAAAATAGGTAAATTTTCCACTTTTGAGAAAATTACAAAGAGTCTTAAAGTAAATTTTATATTTGAGAGTGATAACAACCAACTCCTTTATATTTAATTCTTTTTTTTTCAGCAGATATTTCTTCTCTACAGCTTTCGTTACATTACCTAAGGAAAAAACATTATTTTATGCATACAAATTTGTTTCGCAACATTTTTTTAAAGCAAAGTCAAAGATAATTTTGACTCTCTGTTTCGTAATAATAGTAATTTAATTGTATCTTTTTCTTCCCTTTTTTGTTTCTTTTTGTAAGTGAACTCAAGCATTGAAAGAAACCAGTTATCATCTTGTTTCAGCTTAGTGCAAGTTTTTTCAATTCAAACGCTTTTTTTTTAATTAAAGAGATGAAAGTTTTTCATATTTTATTCAATGTGCAAATCGAGATTTTGTACATAAATTTCTGAATATAAAAATATAACACGCAAAAATTAGACATTTAAAGTATTAAATATTTCATGGATATTTTACATCAAATGTGCAATAAAGGAAATTTAAAATAATTAAACGAGAGGTAATACTTCACAAAGATATTTTCATTAAAAACAACCCAATATTAAAGAAAAATTAATGAAGTTTTGCAAAAAATTCTGAAAATTCAAGATAAAAATCATTTATAAGCCAGATAATGTTCCTTTTCAATAGAATAAAAATTTTATTTCTACCGATTGTAAGATATTATTATTGTTACTTTCTATCTCTCTCTGCCTCCTTTTTGTTTTTTATATCAATTCTATATTTAGCTAATAAAACTCCTGATGAATCATGTTCAACAGAATTCTGTCGCGCCAAAATATTTTCTTGGGAATTTCATTAGTGTTTTATTTAAAGAAAAGCGTTAAATTAATAATGCTAATATAAAACTATTTTCTTAAGCCATTTAACACGTTTCTTCGGGATAACCTGCCATTCCGGCCATTTTTTCAATTATATTTATTGTTGTTTCGAAATAGATAGTAAACAAAACAACACCTAACATTTTCTTTTATGTTCTGGCTTAAGTCGAGGTTTTTCAATGCCCATTTACAAAGCATTGGATTTTTCTACACTTTTTTGGTTTATCAAAGTCCTTGAGAAACAAGGTCAGTGGTTGCAGTATTTTTCGTAAATCTATAGACACAAGGACAGCCACTACGGACGAGCTAAATAAAACACTTCTAATGTATTATAAAGGGAGACTTGGTGTTTATCGGAATAAACCTGTTTCTGCGAACACCATCATAATATCAACACTTTCTGATGATTTATTACTGCCATGTTTTGTAATGGTATCTTTTGAGAAAAAAAGTATTGAATCTTTTACTTTCTTTTAAAATGAAGTAAAATTCGCTTAAATGAGTGAATATTAATTAAATTTATGTAAATTATATTTCATTATAAAGACGTTTCGTTTCGTTCATTTATTCTTTTTGTGACAAATGATTGTTATTCAAAGATGAGTAAATTTTTACATTTATACGTTTTCAGCATTATTTGTATTTAATTGCTCTTATTTTTTTTTCGCTGTTTGCATAATTTTTTACGGTAAAATGAGAATATATGCTATGAGATAGCTTAAATCCTCTTTTATCTCATTATAATCTTTCAAAAGAGAAAGCATTTTCAATTAAAATGCTTTAATTTTCTTTTAAAACATTGTTGAATCCGAAGAAAAGGTATTTCTGGTATTCTGAATTCTATTTTGGATATTCTCTTAAATAAATATCCGTATACTTAATTCTTTTCAAAAAAAAATGTTAAATTTATAACATTATCCGCTGTTAAAATGTGATAATACTGCTTTTAAGGAATTCATCTCTGAAAAGAATTAAAACTTCATATTAGTCATGTTTTTTAAAATAGAAACTTCAATTTAGGAATTAAAATGATAAAATAAAAATATATAGCACCATATGAAAGGAGTTAAACTAGCACGAACATATTTTTCAAACTAATGAACAAAGAGATGTTTTAAAAATTGAAAAGTAATTAGCTGCACACTTAAATATTTCGTAATTTATACAATGTAAATAAACTTCTTTATAATTTCGTTACATATAACTTTGTTTTGTAACATTGTAAAAAAAATAATAATGAAATATAATTGCTAAAATAATTCTTATTTAATTTCTATATATTGCACAGAGATTTAAGATTTTCAAAAAACACCCATTGATGCTCGAAATATTTAAACCTTTCATAAGACATATGTCCCTACACTTGGAAAAATAAATTTTTAAAAAACTTTTAACAGTATAAATAATTTTTTGTCGGTATAAACATGTACTGGCGATATTTTTCAATTACATTTTACATCATATTATAATTTACCAGTATATTTAGCAATTTTATTCACATTCTCATGAGATACTTTATAAGTAAATTATCGGTATAGCTTAAAAATTCACAGATAAAGTAAGTTAAAAATTTAGCTCTAATTTTTATCAATTAAAAACGCATAATTTGGTGATACTTTGATCTATTGAAAAAAGAAAAGAAAATGGCATTGAAAAATTGTGATACTAAAAGAATGAAAAATTATGCGCATAATATAAAGCAATTGAATGCATTCGAGTATCGTTTTAATTTAGTTTTCTTCAATACTTTTTAATTTTGAGTATTCGACAATGGCATTATAAATTGTCGTTTTATCTTGTTCGTTGACCCATTTAAGGGCATCACTTTCTTCAAATAATCTTTGAATAGAACCGCAAAATGTTTGATACTGTACTACGAGATATACTTAATTCCCTACGGATATATGGGAGTTAATGCATGTGCCTAAGTATCAACTACTTGCTAAATTATTCTAACATTATAGACAGATGCTGGTGATTATCTGAAGTTGTGCATCTGCAATAATGTCTATTCATTGGAATTTATAATGAAGATATGAAATTTTATGTGTGTGAGAGGGAGAGAGAGAAGAAGATGATGAAGAAGAGGAAGAAAAAAAAAGAGAGAATGAATAAATTCATACGAGGAAACTAATCAGTTTGATTTCTCATAAAATTTATAATCGATTTGATTATTTTCCCATATATCAAGAGCATTAATTGGTTTTCTCGCAATTGATCTTTTTTAAAAAAATTTACTTCATGTAAATATATATATATATGTGTGTGTGTGAATGTGTGTGTGCGTGTGTGTATATATGATATCTTATAGTTTGAGTGAAAGTTATAGTTAATATGTTCATTAAAATTGGTTTGGTAGTTTTGGGTACGTGTTAAAAAGAGGACAAGAAAGCTATTGTGATTAAGCAGGTTCAAGCACACACACAAATATATATATATATATATATATATATTATTGATAAATATTATTAATGACAGTGTGTGTGTTATTCTTGCAGGTACACAGATTTTAATTACCAATATTTGACATAGCCCTTACCAAATAGTATTATTTGGCTAATACCTAAAAATTTTTTTATCATTTTTACGTTTCTTTCCTTACTTGAAATTTTGTTTTCGAAACAAAAGCTATTGATTATTATTGAACATCTAAGAGATGCAATTTATATATATATATATATATATATATATATATATATATATATATATATATATATATATATATATATATATATATATATATATATATATATATATACTAACTACTATATATATATATATATATATACTATATATATATATATATATATATATGTATAACATATATATTATTCTCTAAATTTATCAGCTGTCAAATAAATGCTTCATAAGTAATGATTAAATAAATAATATATGCATTTATCATTTTCAATGAAACATAATATTATTTTTTAAAATAGTTTGTAACTGAAAATAATAAAATGAATTTAATGTCCTGAAAAACCCTTTTTTTCAAAAGTGTTTAATGTATTATAAATCAGAGTATATACATATCGACGTATCTACTGAAAATAGATTTTTAAAATAGCTTATAATTGCTGAAATATATCCGTTAGCTTTCTGATCACTCCATGCTATGGATATTTCCCTTTACGGCTGATTCTCCAAGTT
>BMAW01093714.1:0-17954 GCA_019974015.1 Nephila pilipes
CTAAAATAAAAAAAACTACTACTTCCTAGAAACACTAAAATGTAATGTATGTTGTTTAATTTATTATAGGTATTTTTGAAAATAAAATATTTTTGGTGAATAATGATTGTAATGATACTATTCTTAGAAAAATGAAATCTGTATCATTTTAAAACTCTTTTTTAACTTCTGGTTATAGGTTTAGTTACTGTTAACTATTCAGAATCTTAAAATGTTTAAGTTCCTTTATTTCACATAAAATAATCTAAAGTGTAACTCATAGGTCACATAGAAAGCCAAACATTCTATTTTAAATTATCCAAGGTAAAAGTTTTGAAGCATCTGAAGCGTAAAATATTTTTTTTCTCCTTCTTTGGTTTGTAATTCATGACTATTTATTTTAAATTCATTCAAACGTAATAATAGTCGTTTAAGGAAATAGAAAGAAATTTTACTTCGCGATCTGTTTTTAAACAACCAAATATCACGAAATACCCTAGATTATTATTTTTTATTTTCTAAATGAGATTGTGTGAAGGAATTTCTATCCTTCGAAAAAAATTGAAAGAGGAAGGTATAAGAATTCGAGAGAAAAGAAAAACATTCATAAAGTTTCCGTATTTGAAAATGAAAGAAAAATTAAAAATGATGTTTTCTTACCAATTTAAGCATGAATAATCGTTTTTGGCAAACGTAGACTTTCAAATCATAAAAAAAATAATTACTAATGTACGAGTAGAATGCAGATAAATAAAGATTTATTTAAGTGATATTTGAAATAAATTTACAGACTTTTCTCAGGAATTGAAAATTTTAAAAGACTTAGACTTAACTTAGTGTTTACACTCTATATTCTACAATGAAACTCGTATACTTAAATTTTAGTACTAAAATGAAGATAACTGGAGATAAACTTTTATGGCCAGAGATAGATAAAAAATGATCATGAGGACACTTGATACCCTAAACATCGATATTTTTGAAACCTTTTATTTAGTAATGTTTTTTAAATTATTTTCTTTCGACTGATATATTATTGTTAAATGAACGAGAACTAGAGGTTGGAAGAAATTAAATTTAAAAAGTGTAAACATGTGGATTTTGGGTCTTGGACACGTCTCTTTAGTAGTGATTTCAATATTTTCAAGCTATTTACTCAGAAAAATCATTTTGAAAGTTAATATTGTTTTTTTTAAATCATAATTTTAAAATTTACCTTTTTTTAGTGATTTAAATGTTCATTTCGAGAGATTTGTAGATATCCCGCATTTGTTCGTAGTTTATTTATCACACTAAATCTTATTATTTTTAATACATAATTTAATAATTTATATTCTGTGAGGGAATCTCTCTCTCTTCCCTCAGTGTGAGGAAGTGGGAAGGAAGACTCGACATGTTCTAAAACACTTCATTTACTTACAATACAAACCACAACACAAGTTTGATCAATCCAAGTTAAGATATGAAACCCAATTAATAAATATGAGGACAATTGACGAAGTATGCGAGATAATTATCAATTACTAAATATTCATTTCTTCGCTAGAAGTCTATCCTATCTCTCCTGTCCTTTACCTGAAAGCTTATACTATATATATATATATATATATATATATATATATATATGTATGTGTGTGTGTGTGTGTGTATCAGTCTTAATTTGCAGGATCACGCTCTCTTTTTCGGAGGAAGCTTTCTAATAAAATAATTGTTAAGGACTGAAAATTCCCCAAAAGAACTGTTAGCTATTAGATCGCGGATAGAGCCGTCACAATTCTTATTCATCATATTTTTCATAGAAATATACCATTCTGAAATTATATAAAGGCAAAATTTTTAAAAACAGTTCTTTTTTACGGTTATTTTAATTCTTAGAAAATTATTTTTCTTGTTAGTCTATGCAGTTAATATTCTGGAAAATGTGATTAATTATTAAAAGTACGAACTGAAATTATATAAAAATGCGATTACTTTTAAAAATACATAGAGTGAAGGAATTAAAATTGCATTTTAGGTTAACTGAAGGACAAAATAATTATTTTTTCCAAGTTATAAACTTTAAAATGTTTTTTTCTCCGTTTGTACTTCTTCAATAAATGAATGCAATTAATATGTTACTACTTCTACGAACAATCGCCATCCATTACTATTTTTCATCTGTGTTATATATAATGCATGAAACAAAATAAAGGATTATTTTTACAATAAAAAGAAAGCTTTTCATAAAAAAAATAGTTTAATGTGTTTGAGTTTTTGATAAACTTTAGCACACTTATACACATTTTACTTTTTTTTTCGACTTAACTAAGAAAGTTATTTGAAAAGCAATCCCTAAGGCTGTTTCAAATAATATTGAGAATTCTAAAAAAATATTTCGCTTGAAAATATCAATAAGTATAATAGGAGTAAAGGTTTGAAATTTTGAAACTTTTTATAAAATTTAAATTTTTAAAGTTTTATTAACAACATATGGAAATTTTCATTTGAAGTCATATTTTTAATAGAAACATTCTGTGACATACTGAAATATAGTTTTCAAATGCGTAAATATATATATATATATATATATATATATATATATATATATATATATATATATATATATATATATATATATATATATATATATATATATTTAAAGTGTATCGAGTCCCCTTAAAATGTCTAGCCTCATGGGGAGTCCCTTTGTATAGTTAATAAGAGCCGGACTATCTTTCTTCGGATTCAATGGTCCGGGGTTCACAACCTTCGTCACTTAATGCCCCTCCCCCTCCACCACGAGGTAGATGACATCGCACCCACCAAAGTATCAAAATAATGTTGCTTTCTTTTCCCATAACAAAGCACTAATAAATAAGCGCGTACACACATATATATGAAGGGAAATCCATTATTTAAAGAAAAATAAAATATAAAAAAGAATAATAAGAATAAAGAAGAAGAGAGGACTGTCTGTAACTAATGTAGTTGAGTATCAATAAAAAAAATTACCAGCGATCAAATCACCAATTGTTCAACTATATTAAATGTAATGTAAAGTAATCTGAAGGTGATAAGTCTGTACAAATAAATAAATAAAATGCGTAGCTGGTTGCTGAAGTCAAGTGTTTATGGTCGCGGACGCGGTTGGAGTTATTTTTGTTGGGTTGTAGATTCAAACCTGTTACCATTAAAGACCCGTCGAGTCCTGGGTTGTTTCACGTTGCTTTTGGTGGAAGTTCTAAGAGCTCCCGTGGCATCAAATGGAAGTTTGGAGAGAGTCGTATCAGCTAAAGTGTCATCCTCGTCACTTGGCTCCGGTTTAAAATTACGAGGAACATACCAACTTGTCCTTGTGATGCTAAATTGTTTATGAACAACGAGTTATGAAATATGTAGTTTATATTGAGAAATTCGCATTCATTAAGTACTTCATCGTATACTCGTATAAGATTTCAGCGCATATTTCAGGATCCTACTAATTATAAATTTTACATTTTCTCATATAGACACGGCAAAAGCTATCATTTAAAAATTATTTAAATACTTAGATTATGATAAAATACATGGAATGCATGGGACATTCAATAGTTTGCATGTTTTTTATATTAATATATTTTCTGTAATAAATAAGGTACAATTTACAGAACAGTCATTCACATTTTATATGTAAGGATTGCTTTGATTTATTCAGCATTTCTAAGGCAGCAAATTACTATACACTAATCATAAAAATATTTTGTTATTTTTCGAAGATTTTGAATGTGTAAAGTATTTTCTTCTTTCCAAATTCATATTTTTAAGTCTCACAGAAATGCAAATTTAATTTAAATAGTTTCATCATTCTCTATGTATAATCTATCATTTACTTTAAAAAATTGCAAAATTAATGTATTTAAAAATGATTCTAACATTCTATGGATTTGTTTCTTCTAGTTCCAAGCTAAAAGCAAACATTAATCATTGGAATATGAATAAAAATTCGAATTTAATAAAAATAATTTAGATTAAATATATGAGACGTCTATAAATCTTATTTATCTTTTCAAAAAATAATCATCATTTCTGCATCTAAAATGAATGTCATGCTTTGATACTTTTATTTGATATTTGAGATTATTAAATATGTGAATGTAAAAGGGCAAAAATATGTATCTTATAACTGATTGATAAAGTAATGGAATGTGAAGTTCTATCATGATTTGAGATAAAAAATTAAATGTTTTGCATTTAGAACGTATTACGCATTGAAAATTAAACTTCTTTGAATGAGCTTCTGAATTCGTAATAAATTTTTAAATATTTTAAATCTAAACCTTATTTAAATACAGAAAATAATTTTCAAAATAATCATCTTGAATTATTAAAATATATATAATTATTATTATTTTAGTTTAACTCTTATAAAGATCTTAAGAATTGTTTTCTAATCACGCACAAATAGGACGGTCTTTTACGCATAATATAGAAATAGTATTTGTGGTTTTGTGAGAAGTAACTAGCATATGTTATATATAAGCGCATTAAAAACGTCTGGAAGAGTGCTTAAAGAATCCATATTTTAAGGTTGAAAATTTTTCTTAATACACAATATTTCAAAGGAAGTAAACTAAGATGAGTATTTAAAGTCAATTGAGTAACTTCATACATTAGAAACATTTGCAACAGAAGTTATTTTATACTCTCACTATGTCCTATTGAGACCCAAGGTCTATTCTATTGTACATTTTTATTCTACATGTAGAGAAAGAATTCACAATTTTATATCCTAAGATTAGGCACTCCATTATATTGTATAGTCCAGTATTGTCATTTATTCATCAAAACTTGAAATTTCGTGGCAGGATTCTTTTTCCACGAGCATTTAAAAATGGCTGACAAGAAGAAAGCAACAATTGAAGGTATGTCAGTAGTTTGAATTTAGTTTTATTATACTTTTATACGCATTTTTTTTCAATTAAAAATATCTAATATGCAATTTTAGATATGTGAATAATAAAATTATATTGAATATTGAATCAATAACACACGTTTTTACTAGATTAAGACCCAATGTCCAATATGATGGACTGCCCAAAATTGTGTATTTTTTAATTTAAAAAAAATGGCTGTACATGAAATTTTGTATTACTTTTATGATGATTTATCTCAAATTACGAGAAAATTGCTCGAATAATATGATCCTATGTTTCAAGAGGATATATTTAAGTCCACAGACAGAATGAACTCATTTTAACACGATCATGACAAGTTGAGACTCAAATTTCGTGGAACTGGTGCTTGCACTGAAAGAAGATTATCTTTAATTAACCAATTTTACTATTATTAATTTTTTTAGAACAAAGATAATTAAACATTTCCTTTCTTACAAAGATTTCCGAAGCGAAAAAGCATTTCAGAATGTCTCTTATCATATTGATTTAAAATAAAGGTACTAAATTTTCTAATTGTTTTATTTTTAAATGATTATTTACTTGATATTTTTTTTTCATAACACAGAAATTTTATTTACATGAGTCATTTAAATCCATTGCTGTTACCTTAAATAGAAATTTTGTTATTCTCATAACTATTTTCCAACTAATATATGTACTTTTTTTGATAAAAGGGTACCTGAAGCGTAAAGGGCAAATATGTATCTGCGTAGTTATAAAACAAAAAAAAATCCTTTATTTATATTTCTTATTCAGTTTGGGGAGCTTTATTTCTAAAAAATGGAATTTTCGTGCACATAAAATAATTTTTGAAAATAATTAGACTTGAGATTTAATAAAAAATTATTGAAATTTAAAAATAATTTAAATATACTTTTTCTCACAGTAAATATTATGTTAATTCCATAGTCAAAATAGTTTGTATACTTTTATCCTAAATGCTTTTCGGTTTTGTCCCAATTTTAAGTGAACAAGCATCGATTAATGAAATTCCGTTTATTATAAGTCTCCAAAATGCTTAAATCTCTAAATTCATATAAATATAAAACTTGTTTTAAAAAGTACCTGTATTTGACAACAGATGGTATTGTTAAGGCAAGGTAGCGTTACCATCTATAACCATCAATTAAATACTACCATCAATTAAATGTTGGCATGTCAAATTTAAGACTAATTATGACGCTATATTTGATTGCTGCTACATCGAGTTGTATTGGTCATATTGAGTAGAGTTGTCACCGTTGATAAGACAGAAACCTGAATTTAAGAATATGATCCTGAAACCAAGCAACAATCAAAACAATGGTTTGCTCCTGGTGAATTTGCTCCATAGAAGGCAAAAAGTTATATAGATTATATTTTGGGATGTGGAGGGCTTCATACTCATATACTACCAAATGTCAAACGATCAGGGGATTGTACTATAGTGAACCATACCCATCTTCATTTTTTATTCCTAATACATCGTTTCCCATTCTTAGTATGAGAATATATATGTATATATATATATATATGTATATATATATATATATATACATATACAGAGAGAGAGGTTAGACTGAGTACCATATTTTAGTTCATAAATTATTCGAGCCTACCACTAACGATGTGGCAAACAAAGACATAGCAGTAATCATATACACGAAGACTATTGAAAAATTGTATAAATTTGAGAAGAATTTCTTTTATTCTTTAACTATGCAGCTATTTTAAATCTAATTAAATACTCTATACGATGAACACTCCAATAGAAAGTACACAAGAGCAAAACAAAACAGTTTATTAACTAGTAGCATAGAATACATAAAAGTCATCCCTCTGGAATGCCACTTAAATCTAGATTATAGCTAATTCAGTTCCAAAATAAATGATTAATTACGATGATTAACTTCAATTCACTCGTGTATCAAATCATCTCGTTATCCTTTTTTTCTTTTTCTCCTTCCCCTTTCATTGCAGTTTTATTTCTCAAAAAATCACAATTCAATAGACATTAACTTCCATTTAATATATATATATATATATATATATATATATTCACGTGTTATTTTAGTTGTGAAGACATTTCAATTTTATGCAATTCAAATTACCACAGGCTTCGAGGTTACAGAAGAGAAGAAAGTGAGTCATTCAACATCACCGCTTGGAATGGTAAAATGTACCGCTTCCTCTGTATTATTTGGAATTAAGAGAAAATAAACAAATATAAGAACAGCTTTTGACTAAGGAGTGAGTTTAATCGGATATATAATAAAAATGCAAAACATACTTCAACAAAATTTTATTTTTAATTTATTTCAGTTTTTAGCCAACTTTGAAAGTTACAGGAATACAATTAATAATTTATGCAGAGAAATCATTTCAATTTATTCAAATTTAGGGATTCAATCTCTTGCAGGACATATAAGAAAATCGTCTTTCCTATCAGGGTCAAAACCCTTGCTGGAACCATTGGCACAATATTTACAATGGAGCAAAATAATTATCTGTCTATAATTAGTATGTTAGGTTTAAAATGGCCGTAATTGCTTCATGTATGATTCACCTCTATCTTCGCCGTTGATTAATGACAGTCTGCCTTCTATGTCCGCCTCAGTTGATGAGTTCTCTGTAATCCTCCTTCCTTACCCATTTCCCTTGTAGCTGTTTCTAGTTTTTAATCTCTTAACATTCCTTTTTCTTTAGGTTATTTTTCCTTCTTTACTTTTTCTTCTATTTGTATGACAATTTTTTAAATTTAGTGAATATTTTGTAAGTTGAATTTGGACTATTAGGAAGTCAGAATGTCTGTAGAGTCCAAGATCGGTTGATTTTTTTTTTAATTTTGTAGAATAACGGTGTTTCTTTCAAGAAAATTAAAATGAAAATTCATTGTTGAAATGTCAGGAGGTTATAAATGTTTGCCACCAAAGACATTTCTCCCCATTACGGATGACCGGTTTTACCTAACAGGACTAGTCGTAATAAACATCGCGTCAATTGAAACGAGAGTCTCTTATAGAGTCATGAAAGCAGCAAAAGCAGCTTGCTTTTCACATTTTCGGAAGACATGAAGAAATTAGCGTTGTTTTAACTGAATTTTCAATTTTAATTTCGTAGTGTTTCTTTCCAGGGCAGAAGATAAATATTTGTTATTACAGGTATAAATATTTATTTTCTCAACCAAGTTTTTTACTTATCGTACATTAAACAAAATATTTATAAATAAGAATTTTTAAAATTAGACTGATGTTTTACCTCATTATCTTGAATTTTAGATGCTTCACAATAAATGAATAATAATTGAATGTTACATATTAATATGTTTCTATAAATATTAATAAAATAATTATTATTAAGTTTATTGTTTACCACACGATATACTGCTTAATTAATATTTTTGCATCATTGAGAGTGCATATATAAACGGTAATATTTTTATGATGGTAAAAAAAAATAAACAATATAACCAGAAATAAGAAAACCTTTTAATCAATTTTAATCTGTATTGTGCTTATCATGCATTGAAACAAGACATTCTATACTTACAAAAGGGATTTTCTCGAAACATATTCATTTAGATGCGCGTAAAAATTATATCTGTGTTAATTAAGGATTGAATAGAATTAGCTCATTAAAAAAAATAGGTTTCAGACATTATTGAAAACATAATATTTATTTATTGCTTGTTAATATTAGATATAATTATAGTTTCATAATGAAACCTCTGCATTATACCTTTAGGGAATTTTTATATTATATTCAGCAAAGAAGTAATTTTTATTGTTTTTTTAAGTGATTTTGTGTTGATAAAATTAACGAAGAAAAATATTCAATGTATATCTGAAATAAATTTGATTGCACTCTTCTAAAGCAGCTTGATAATTTTTTACATTAGATCAACGTAATAAAATTATTATTATATATTACCGTTGATTGTTATTATATAATTAGCATTGCTATTATGCATTTCTGTAATTCTTTTCAAATTCTGCACTATATCCTAGACAATTATCAACAAGCATGTCACTTCCCTAATTTCAAGAAAAAAAATGTATTGTTTTAATTTCCATTAATATAAGACAAGGTAAGGTTTAATTTATTCTACATAAATTGCATTTTGAAAATATGGCATTCACTAAATAATAAGCACATTTGTTATAAATTTTAATGATCTCAGTGCCTGTCCATTTAACATATTAGAGACATATTTCTGAAAACAATGAAGGTTTATAATTGAAAAAATTATAAACGTACAGACTAAATTATAGAATTTAAACATGCGAAAAAAGATTTTTTTTTCTGTAATGCTAAATATTTGTAGATATTTTCGGTCTGCTTAAAATTCTAGTAGATAAATTTGCTTACATTATCCTTGAAAAAAGTTATCTTCTGTAATTAATTTATTTATAAATGCTTGAAAGTGAATTAATTACTTACATAAAATTATTTATTATTTACTTACCATTATTTACTTATTAATCTTTCTCTCATTGTCCCGATTTTACTAATTAATTATTTTTAACTTTATTTATTTTTAAATAAACTAATTATTTAGGATAAGGTTACTTATTAATTATTCATATAAACTTACTAATTATTACACACTTACTAATTATTTATGTTAACTTACAGATTTAATTATTTTTTAATTATGAATATAAATTTACTTATTGATTACTCATTTTTACTTACTTATTAAATATTGATATAAAACAATTATTAAATGATTTTATATTGTCAAAAAACATATTTGATGATCCAGACTTGTTTTTGAAATTTAGTGTAAATACATCAAAAAATCAATTTCATGGTATTTTAACTGGGTATTAGTTTATAAGTATATTTAATTTGTATTGTTGTAATATTAATGTCAATACAAACTTGGTAAGTGAACAAATTATATCTGTAATATATGTTTTTAGTTTTGCAAATATGGTAAAAGCAAAATGATTTAATGAAGAGAAAAAATGTTAATCATCATGTTCCCTGCTAATCTAACTTGCAAATAAAAAGAAATTTTAAAAAAATATTTTAGTATTCGGTATTTAAAGAGAATTTAACGGACGTGAAGTTTTCACAGTTATTAGTACCTATTTGATAAATGAATGTGTGAGGCGAGATTAATCATGTATTTTTTTAAATGTGTATTAAAAAATGCCCACTTTAAGAAATCGAGTAAAAGAGTAAAATTTTTTAAAAAAATATAGTCATTTCTTAATTAATGTTATACATCAAGAACATTCTTCAAAAATATTTATTTCTGCCATAATAGGAGGATCTGTAATATCTAGAAAATCCCCAGAAAGAGGTATTTTTGTCCGATTCAAATTATATTTTTTAATTATTCTTTGGATTCTTAATAGTAAATGATTATGTTTTATAAAACATATGTGGTATTTCCACCACTAAAGAAGGTCAGACTAATTTAATCATTTGCCTAATCATATGTTTGCCTGCAGTCTAAATCTCTATCCTTTCTGTATGTACGAGATATACACTTAATAAAAGCATTGAAAAATCTTATTTAAAAAATGTGGAAAACCTGAACCAATGGAACCAATTTGCTATACAGCAAAAGTTTCCATTCCGCAAATTGAACTAAACACAACACTTTCAGTGAGCTGGAAAGAATAAAAAAAATTTGCATTACGAATGACAACACATACACACCTTCTAAATCTGAAAGTTCTCGCGATTTTCTTTTACAAGTACAATTACAAAAACAGGAAATGTAGCAAACGATTTACTTAAAGAAAATTAATAACAATCTGATGAAAAATATAAAATTAATTTACGAAATGCTATTTTATGAAAGCAAGTATCTTTTGGAATTTATTACATTAGATGAATTCCATCTCCTTTGACATCATTTAGTTGATTGTGGCGTCATCTAGTAAAATGATTCCTAACTTTTTATAACTGAGAATCAGCGAAAATATGAAAATTATTTCGTGGTTCGACGTCAGCCAAAAATAAAAAAAAACATAATAGATAGTTTATTTATGAAATCTAATGCTATGAAAATAATTTTAGTTAAAGCGGCATTTGCAGCAGTTTATTTTGTATTACATTTGATGTACTTGGGCTACAGATTTGTTTCTGCGAGATAAAGCGTTGCATTGAGATCCAAACGATTTTTTTATTATTTTAGTTTTATAACTCATGTAGTTGAAAAAGGTTTTTCACATAAACAGGAAGTTCGAAAAACGACTAACAATATGGTGGCTTTGTATGAAAGAGATGAATATTCTTTATCGAGAGAATACATCAGAAGGAAATTCGTCTGTTTTTCCTTGTCATGAAGATCAAGTTGGCACGAATTCACATCTTCCGAAAACGGTTTAGTGATCATAGTTTAATTTTACGTAGATTTTCAATTTTAGGGAAAAGAACGGTTAATGTTTTCAGCTAACGCACCTAAATGTTGGTTTATAATATTGAATATGACATTTTGATTGCTTCAGCTTAAACTAAAAATTCTCCAAAAAATGAAAATATTCCTTCATTATACACTCATATGCGACTATCTCATAAAGTCAATTGTTTTTTGAACTTTTCAAAGACAGGTTTTTATTATATTCGTACAGGTTTCTTGAACAGAAATATATAATACGTTACGAATGTAAAATATATCGGTAGCATACCGCACAATTCATCATTCAACAAATTATCTACTAGGTAAGATTTTCATTCTTGTAAGAACTGTAAAGCTTCTTCTCTCATTTCGAAAATACACGTAAGAAACGAATTACGAGAAATTCGAGAGAGAACACCTTTACAAATTCTGTGAACATATTTAATAAACAGTGTTGTACTTTTTCTGACATCTCTTCAATTGGATTTGTAAACTTATTGACTGCTTAATAAGACTTTATGATGTCTGTTCAGTAAAAAAAAAGAAGCATCTGCATAACTCCTAACCTTTAAGTTGTTTGAAGACCTAAAATTTCTTCCAACACATTTAAGATGTAAGGCTGTACTAATTCCTCCCCAACTGTATATCTTTTCATCGTTTTATTTACTTGATGAACTTGTTTTAACTATTCGATGAACTACCACTAGTCTTCATCGTTCTTTTGTGATGCTTTTCAAATAACATCTAACTACATAATTGTATTGAAAATTCTAGGGGCTAATTAGTGTAATTTCTATGATTAAAATACAAATGAGAGGATGTTTGGACGGTTTCATAACACAATTTGAAAAACATTTCCTTATACACTACACACAAATGTTTTGACGACACTTCACTACCAGGAGCTATAACGAAACCAACCTTTAAATGAAATCTTTATCATATCTATCACAAAGTGTCTTTTTCTCTTTTCTACTTCTGTAGTTCATTCTAAAAAATATCAACAAATTTCTTTTTTCTTTATTTCTTCTAAGTGTTTTTCTTCTTTGGTCCTTATTCCAAGTACAATACTAGTACTAAACACATAAATTTTTGATGGAGTACTTTCTTCTCTGTATATATATTAAAATTGTTAAGATATTTCGTTGTTTGCCATATTTTTCACGTCCATTCCAATGGTTTTAAAATTTTAGCAGCAAAATCATTTACTTAAATCAAAACTACAAACAATACACATGAAAATGATAAAGAAAGATTTCTTGCAAAGTGCCATTTGTAGAGCTCAAATAGTACTGCCCAAAGGAAAATTGATGTTTCGAAACCGGAATTTATTCTTTTTAGGGGTACAGCGCACTTTGCCTTGTAACATCCTGCAGCGATACTGTGTCTGAAACATACCCTTCTCAAATGAAATATAAACTATCTCAAGGCAGCCATATCAAATATAAACTGATCTCAATTCTAATGTAATGTAGCGCATGTCCTCAATAAACAGTCCCTATCAATTGTACAGGGACTGTTCATGTGCTCAATGAACAGTATGAATAGTCCCTGACAGTTGTACAGGAGTTGTATTTGAGTTGTACAGGACAGTTGAGCACAAGAAAAGTCCCTAACAGTTGTACAGAAACTGTTCTATGAGCACATGCACCAATGTTATTGTTAGATTTGAGTTTCAAAAAAAGGTTTCCACAGAATCTGTACTCACGAAATTTTTTGTTGTTATTTTCTTAACTAATTATAAATAGTGTGCTTTTTAAAATGTGTCAATAAATAGGGGAAAAAAAGAAATTAAATATTTCTCTGGTGAATACATTATAGTCTATATAAATGCCATGTATATAGCCTCAACACCTTTGCTCACAGTAACAGCGCAGAATATGACTCAGTGAAAATATTGAGGAATTATGTTCTCTTTAAATGTACACACGTTGCTTATGTATTTAGGATTATATAAGAATGAGAGGATTAAAGGACCTGAGAAATGATACTAAAAATACATTTTTTAAAACTTTTTCTGAGCCCGGTGTTTATGAAACAAATATCTAGTGGATCGTAGATAAATAGCACAACAATTGTTTAAACTGCGAAGTGATATTTAATGGGTACCATATTATTTAATTTCTTTCTAACTATCCGTTTTATTATACTCTCGAAAAATCAGTTCTAAATTAGGCTGGATATGAAGCTTTGAATTATTCCATTAAAATGGAATAAGATTGATAATGTAAATATTGATGAATGAAACGGATTTGAGATACAATGAATTTTCTACAAATTCATAAATAAATGTATCACAAAAATATTTTTTTAAGTATTAGAATTAGATTGCGTAATTTTCAATGCTATATGGTGTATAAATATTTTACTTCTTAATTTTAACTTTAAAATAATTGTATTCTCATGTCAAATATATTTCTAGAAGAAAACAAAATGAATTTTTTTAAAAACTCAGTTTATTCTTGAATCTATAAATTCGAAAAAATTGAATTTCTAGTAACCTGATGTATACAGTTGGTTTCTTTTGAGTAATGTATCAAAATATTAAAAAATAATTCATCCGATTAACATTTTAAAGTAACTCATATCTTGTTCAACACTGCAGCATCTAAATGAATCATGTAAATAATTGCTGAATTGTTAACATATTAACAATTTGCAATGACAACGCTTAACAAAAGTTCATTATCTCTGAATACACATATTTTTTATATTATTTATTACTGTACAAGCTCTACGATATTGTAACAGAGAAAACATTTATGTTGGATAAAGTACTCTTCTGAGAAACAATTACAACATTTATTTTAATTAATTTTCTTATAACCTTGCAATACATCCTGATGCAATATGATTCCGATAATTCAAACTTTAAATACATCTTTTCGGATACATAGAATAAATTATTAGTATTTAATTAGAAACTAACCATCTATTTTATTTCATGGTCACAATATTTTATTTAAATTTATTCTACATTGTATTGGTTCTGTGTCAGTGATTTTATTTGGTTTTTTTGACCATCAGAATTTTATTTTTAATTAATGTTTCTGTTTTTCAATTGTCTCTTAAATTATTCGTATTGTATATTGAATTATATTTTTCATTTATGTACACAGTTTCAAAATTACACTAAAAACATGTATTTAGTGAGTATAGATATTTTCAATATTCATGTTTAGAACAAGAGTTAAAGATTTTCTTTCGCAAGGGCAACGCCAATAGAGCATTTCTTGGTATATAAAACGTTATATACAATAAATAAATGCTTCTTTAACGAAATGCATTATTCATTTGCATGCATTTCAAATTATTATGACAAGGTATGAAAAATAACTAATTATCAAGACTTCTAATAGTCGTGAAAATAAATACCAATCTGGAATATGGAATTACTCAATAGCAGTATTTACAAGGATATGATTTTGTGTGAAGAAAATATTGAACAAAAGATTAATAATTTAACAAGATAATACGTCTTTCACTCTTTGTATAAGTTGTTTAAAATTAAATGTACTAATATCTTATAAATAAAGGATGCCTCAGCGAGTCAATAGAAGGGATAATTAAAAGACATTTAAGGTGTATATGCCAAACCAGTTATATGAAAATAATATGTTAACACAATGTAAGTGCATCTTGCAGGAAAATTTCTCTTCAATTCACTTTAAAATACCCCTTCGAATTTGATTATTCTACAAAAAACATTATTTCATTCATGGTTCTTGTCTACTAATTTTTTTCTAAGCCGTTTAATTAATTCTACACCAATTGCATTCATAGAAGAATAAATTTTATAAAATTTCAGAACTCATGAATTTTAGTTAACTAAAATTGCATAATTCTATTTGAGATTTTATGAATTTGTGATTCTATTATAAGCAGAGTTTTGCATAAATAAGTTCTGCTCTAAATATGTTCTATTCTAAACTCTAATCCTTTGAACAATAATTTCTACATAAAGTATTTTATTATTATTCCAAAACTTCTAAATAAAAATTTCTTCGAGATTGATTTCAAACATCAGTATGTTATTCACACCTCAATTTAAATATGAGTATATGAATTTTGAAATAATTACTTAATATTCTATAATTCACTTAAGAAATAATATTATTCCCTCGTGTATGGAGTATGAAATTTAGTTATAACCTCTGAATACATAAGTGTTTCATGTTTGCTTATTTTGCATTTAATTACACTTCAGAATACCAATTGTTAATCTCCTGAATTGAAAATGATCAGATACACGTACAAATTAACATCCGATATAAAATCATGAAAAAAGTAAAGAAAAAATAGCATAGTAAAAGTATGATTTACTGTCTTAATAGTATTTTTCGTAAATCTGAAGATAATATGTACATTTCAAGGTGAAACTTTAAAAACTAAATTCAAACGAAAATTTCGGAAACCATGCAAAAATTTGGATGGGAACTATCATAATGAGTCTGCAATAAATATAACATATATAAAAATTTCTACCATGCAGAAGCTAAACTCAAATTTATTTCTTCAAAATTTTTTAAAGAAAATTTTTAGTATTGCAAAAACTAGCTAGGGACTGAAAATGATTGTGATGTTACTTGGTCTATTAAAACAGAGAAGTGATTAAGCAACAATAGGAATATTACATACAAATCGTTGTATTATCTCTTAATTGAAATCAGTGAAATTATAATGAGCACTTATTTCTATAGTGCTTAAACCTTAAATGTACATTACATTGTTGCTAATTGTACACATATATTTTTACTTAATTTTATCCAAAAACCTTAGAGTGTCCATTTCCGAACGCATGTTGATAACTATAGACACAATATCATGTGTGAAAGAAAAAGTTCTCATTACTTTTGGAGGGTAGTTTATATTATTTTTGATATTTGAATATGATAGGTGATGGAGCTCAGTGTGTTACTTGAAGAGTCTATTGTCGAATGATTTATCTAATTATTAAAAATTTAATTCTCATCTATTATTAGGTAGTTTATCAATGTTTGAGATTATGTTTGAGAATTATATTAGATACAAGCTAGATTTTTGGCATATACTTTATGTTGTCAGATGTCTGCATACAAAAAAAAAAAAAAAATGTAACATATTATTACCTGGATTTTTATTTATTTATTTTTACGTAACCTGTAACTATTTTCCTATAATGAGCGAATTTATATAATTCAAAAGAAATAATCGTACATTTAAAAGATAAAATTATACAACCATGCACAATTTTAGTTCAGAACATAGAATTATAAGAAACAATCATATGCTCCGAAATTTATAAATATAATCATTTAGTTATTAATAATATAAGTTGAAATGAATTCTTATGAACTTGAAACTAACATTCTTTTGTAAGTTTCTTTAAATATTTTTTGTTACTAATATCCACGTGTTCATCTTACATGGTGATAATAATTTGTTCTTTGAAGCATATGAACCCTGAGTGTATGTATGTAATAATTAATATGAACTAGTGATTTAAAATGAATTATTTTAGTATATTTAGAGCATATTTGCGAAGTGCTTCTTTCATGATTTATTTCTTCCGTTCATCTTTCATTCTATAATTAAATAGTCAATAGTTACAAAACTCCAATTGAAAATACCCAAGAGTAAAAGAAAACTCTTTAATCACAATTAAGAAATAGATAAGATCACTCTCATATCATACCTTCTTATATCGGTCAACCCTACTTTATAATCTAATTCTAAATTCAAAGCTTACCAAATCATTGATTATGATTCAAACACTGATAGCTAACAATAGATTCGAATTTCAGTACTTCAGCTAGGAGTCGTTCTAATCTAAAACACTGATTAAGGTAATTCGATTCGCTCTACAATTATCTATCAGCCTTTAATTATAATCTATCTTCATTATCTTCTCTTTCACTTCTACTTCACTTATAAAGGAATATAAATAATTCAGTTAACTACATTTCTTATTTTCATCTAATTTGCTGAATCGAATTTCATACTGGTTGGGAAGAAATTTCATTTTTATGCAACTCAAAGTATTAAAAATTCACCCAGGTTAGTTAAGAGAAAATAACGAATATCGCAAAGTCTCAATTTTAACTGATTTTTAGAACCAGTTAAAAAGATAGTTAAAGAAATAATTCTTGGATAGGAATAATAATTCGAAAATATGTATAAATGATGCAATTAATTAAATAATTATTCATTAATGCTAGATAGAGGGTATCTACGTTTTTTTCTAAATTATAGCTTTATAGCCTGACATTTCATAAATTATTATTTGATATCGCATCACTATTTTAAAAAATAGTTAGATTTATATAAATTTTATTTTTTTATATCTGAGAAATCATTTTAATGATTTCACAGCGTATGGACAAAAAATACCTATTTTATGGAATTAATTCTAAGCTCGTATAATCCATCCTTTAGTCCTCTTGAAAATAATTTAGCATTAGAAATTATATTATAAATTCTTATTAGAATAATTCAGATTTTGCAGTTATCCTTATAATTATTTATAATAAATTTAAGATTGTATTTT
Organism: Nephila pilipes; assembly: GCA_019974015.1. Classification (NCBI taxonomy): domain Eukaryota; kingdom Metazoa; phylum Arthropoda; class Arachnida; order Araneae; family Nephilidae; genus Nephila; species Nephila pilipes. Next base: position 17,756 of record BMAW01093714.1, read on the forward strand.
AATTAATAAAATGATGATTAGTAACATGAAATAATACGTTGCTTAAGATGAAAAAAAAATGCAAATTATGAAAATTCATTCACAGTTTGATATTTTACAAACGTTGATTAAGATAAATTAAAGAACAGCTCTTTTCCTCTTTCCTATGTTTTGAGATAATATATTTAATTTATTTTATATTCCTTAGTAAAACTAAATT